>JAHWFP010190311.1:0-18788 GCA_023313725.1 Lithobius niger | reverse complement strand
GAGTTGCAACGGCTGGAGTGAAAGACGACAGTTTGGCGATACTGCAACCGGTAGTTAGTGAGGGGTGGGAGGGAGCGAAGGATGACAGACTGGATGAGTTGCAAGTGACGGGAGCTGAGGACGATAATTCAGGGTAGCTGCAAACGACGGTCAGTGAATGACTGTAGGATGAGAAAAATGATTTTCGGTGACTGGCAATAATTCGTGGAGCTGCAACGGCCTGAGCTACGATGAAAGTCTGGAACCGTAGCAGATGGTGTACGGCAAAGGTCAGCAGACTTGAAAAGCTGGAACGACGGGAGTAAAGGACGACAGCGTTGAAGACCTGTTACGATTGGAGCTAAACAGCAGCAACGACAGTTGACGGAAGATAGTAGACAGTGAAGGACGAGCATCAGAAGCAGTAACGAAGATGAAAAGTTGCAAACGGCAGTCAGTAGGGCCAGCAGGTAGTGAAGCATGGAGGTCTGGTGGTGCAAACGGTCATCAGGCTCGAAGAGATTGTGAGACTGAGAGACTTGTTTTCTTTGAGTGAAGCATAACTTAAGTGTGAAACTGGTTTGATTAGCAACAAACGAACAGAATAAGTCTAATCTGGGATTTCGCGTAGTGTTTAGCGATGCTGGTGGTGGCAATGAGAGCACGCACGTAGCAGCAGACGGTCGGTCGGTAGGCCGGCAGCAGACAACAGAAAAAACGTAGTTTGGTCATACAAGCAATGGAAACTGGCAAGGGGTGCGTTGGCAGATGGTCGGTTTGTTGATTGTCAGGGAAGTGAAGTAGACGTAAACCGACTTTCGGTTTCGGCACCGAAACGAGCAAATTTTCGGTTTCGGTTCTGGTTTCGGCTGTGAAGTTAATAACTTAGTTTCGGCAATGAACTGGTTTCGATTACGGCTTGGGTTTCGGCTGAATCCTATGCTTCAGTTTAGGTGAAGCCGAAACCACTTCTACCTCCTGCAGTGTTCATTTTCCGTACAGACTACTAGGCTGTAGCCTCATGGTGTCGACATTCAGGGGGCACCATCAAGATCCTGCTTACATCTGCCATGCCCATCAATAATAAATACAATTTTTTTTAAATCCAAGTTAAAAATATTTATATGGCTTCGTTTGCACTGGAGGGTATTTATGCTTGCAATTGTCTTTATTTACGTTTTCAAGCAAAGTTCTTACTTACTGAATGAAAAGCCCGCTTTTCGTGCTCTGGACTGACGCGAATAAAATAAGACAGTTCTTATAATAAAAAATGAGTAGTGACAAAAAAAAATACAAACGAAAGTCCTGAAGTCTTGTAGCAAGACTGACAAGTTCTTTTTTAATTCTAAAACATTACTTTTATTGGAGGGGTGGGAGGTCACACATTCATGATTTTATGATTTTATTCCTGCTTTTTTTGTAAAATTATTAAAATTAATACTTTTCAGGTTAGGTTTTGGTTCCGGTTTCGGCCGAAATGATTGATCGATTTCGGTAGTGGTTATGGTTTCGGCCGAAACCAAATTGCCAGTTTCGGTTGTGATTTCGGTTTTGGCCGAAACCAAATCACTGGTTTTGGCAGTGGTTTCGGTCGAAAGTGAAAAAATTGGTTACGGCCGAACACTAAAGTGAAGTAGAGACAGCATGGAGGCGCCGGGACATCAATGTGTATGCTGAAGGGAGTTAGCAAGAAAAAATCTTCCAAGAAGGCATCATTTGTGACAGCAACTGGGTTCTTGTCAATGGGCAGCAGACAGGCTTGTCATCGGAAGACAGGCCCTAGAAACTTGAGAGGGCGACAGTGGAATGACAGTGAAGCGGGAAAGAAGCGAAAGTGTAACCGTACAGCCTCACGTTAGAGGAAAAAATATGGCAGGCTGCCTTGCCTGAATACTTTTATTGACCATCTGCGCACGCTCATCGCAGATGGCTGGCTCTTGAACAACTTTGAAGCCTCTAGGAAAAGAAACATTCGGGAAAGGAATGCCAAAATTCACAGGTACTGTATATTCCTGACGGCAACCAGAAACAATGATGTCTATTAAGTTTTCTCCAGACCTACACGTGTAAATTCCACAAATTTTAGAAAGAGTATGCATCAGAATGGGAAATTATTTCTAGTTAGGCTAATGCCCAATACGCCCACTACTATTAGGCCCTAAATTTTCCGTTTTCGCATGGCCAGCACGCCTGTTTTACGTATTTCGGGGATGAATTTGAACAGAGAAGGAAAAAAAAAGGGTCCACTACCGCAGAAGCTCCAAGCAAGATGGCCGGCCTATCTAGATTCCGTCGCATGAAGTTTTCCGGTTAAGTTTTTGGTTGCGTTTTCTGATGTTATGTAGTTAGCCGCAGCGAGCGCGATAGCGCGAGCGAGGCTCGTAATTTGGAAAAAAATTGACAACATTTTCGTGAACGGCGACCTTGATTTACCTTTTACACCAATGGCGACAGTACAACCTTCCACATATACAGATCGATGGTGGACGAGCTTGGAGCCGCTGTGGAAGTGGTTCCTTCCTCTGTTGTAGGGCAATTTTTTTTTAAGTGATCGTAACCATTGCCATATCATGCCATTGCCTAACTAGATTACCTAACATATGGAACGATCACGTCGGTAACATCGTAACACCTGTTTTGCACTGTCCATTGGTCGAGTTCGCTATTTTCGTTCATACCTGGAACTTCACACACATAACATAACTTATATTACGAAAATAAATAATAATTTAGTTATATTCGAAACATTACGCAAGTTTTTCTCTTCACTACCGGTCATAACAAACAATCGTATCAAACCGATCGTATCGAACAGCCGTCAACGACGGAGACGCAGCAGTTCGTCAGTCAGCACCAAGCCTTCATCGCTTGTTCGCTCCTGGAACCTCTCGTGTAAAGTTAATGCGAGATTTTATGCGTGATTTCATTCGAGATTCTATTCGATTTTTAGTTCGTGTTTTCTTGCAACGGTAAAAGTATTCATCATCTTTTTTCTGCACGATTTGATTGGTGATAATTTTCAAACTGGGAAGCATGGATTTAATGCAAGTTTTTGCAATGTGAATTGCAATACGATGCGTATTGAGAATAGATTTTGTAGTGAAATATAGTTTTGAATAAAAACAGTAATGGCGCTCCATACACGATAGCAGTTTTTCCCAAGCAGGACAAGACTGAGTTGATAGATGACCGATAGCCCTTGGTGGCTGTGGGGAATAGCCCTTTGTTGAACATTTGTTCGAGGAAAGAAGGCAGGTTGGCGACTGCAGGATCGCAACAGTTGCAGTACCATTCGTACCATTTTTTTCCAATAAGTGTTGTAGATTCGCACAGTGGATGGTCTGTGGCAACAAAGGTGTCGATTAGAGACAGGATGAGAAACCCACGTTTATCAAGTTAGTGGTTAGTCTCCTCCAGTGAATCTGCAGAATATCTGGGTTCCGGTGCAGGGTCTCTCCTTTGTGTTGTGTGAGGTGATTGTTGGTGATGGGAAGCCTGGATGGGGTCCTCTTTCTTCAATTCCATGAGGTCTATGAACCACGACGCTGCCGGCCAAAAGGGTGCTATGAGAATGAATGATCCCTTGGAGTCCTTGATCTTGTTCGTCACAAGTTGCAGTACGGAGAACGGATGAACGCGTAGGCAAACGTTCTCTTCCATGAGATTGAGAGTGCATTGGTTGCCCATGCTGTTGGGTCTGGAAAGGGGGGAGACAAAATTCAGGAGCTGTTTGTTGAATTTGGGGCAAAGAGATCCACAAATGGCATTCCCCATTGGAGAAAAAGGGTCTGACAGATGCTGGGATGCAGTTTCCATTTTGCGGTTGGAATCGCTGTCCCCCTGGAGAGCTTGTTGGCCAAACGTTGAGGTTCTCGCAATGCGTCTTGGTTAAAGTGTCAGTTGAATGCTGTCGCACGTTTGAGAAAGCAGGGATGTCTCCTCCATCAGTGTTCTCGAGTGTGTTCCTCCTCCTCTTCGCACTTAGTCTACTGCAGTCGCATTGCCAGACATGATGCTGATTGTCTTGCCCCTCAGATTCTCTTCCAAGCTTCAATGGCTCTGCGAATTGCTCTCAATTCCAGTATGTTTATGTGGTGGTTCCGTTCCTCAAAACTTAAATTCCCTGACACATTCGCGCTCTCGATTTGAGTTCCCCAAACTGAGGATGATGCTTCCGAGAATAGCAGCGAGTGTAGGGTCAGCTCCTTGATGGGGACTCCCTGCTGAAGGTTCGTTGGGTTCATCCACCAATTTAGATTTTTGATGGGAAGGACGTGAAGTGGGAACCAGTTGACCAATCCATTCTCGGCTGCCATTTCTCTTTCCGGAATCAGAGAATGGGTTTTGCTCTCGTCTGGCCCAGGGGGACGATCTTTGCATTGGAATCGATGATGCCCGTAATTGATGCTAATTCGAGAGCCGTGATCTTTTCCCTCTTCAGCAGTCTATGGACGGAGGTCTGAGTTTTGGTGATTCGTTCCGGGAAAGGACGCCCAAGAGACATTCGGAGGTCGAATTGGGCCGCTAAGAATACGAATGCCTGTTGCGGGGAGAATTTTGATTCACTAGTTCGTTGAAAATAGTGAGGCACTTGTGTAGGTGGTTTGGAAGGATGTTGCTGGAGCTGTGACAAATCAGCCAGTTGTCTAGGTAGGGTGAGCTTAGATATTTAATTCGCGAATACGAGCGCCGACTGGGGAAAGTAGTACGAAATTCCGTTGGAACAAAACCTGAAGAGATCAAATACAGATGGATGGAGAGGAACATGCAGGTACATACCTTCTAGATCGATTGAGATGGTAAACTCATCCTGTTGAAGTGCTCGGATAGATCCGATGTTCTCCATCTTGAATCGCTTGTTTCGTATGTGTTGGTTTAATTTCCTCGGGTTGGGCTCCAATATCACTTTGTTTTGGCGGGAAAAGGGGTGATTGCCTGCTTCAACATAAGCTTTTCCACTTCTGTGAGGAATGCCAGGTCTGGTGAGGCCGTGAGGAATGTCAGGTCTGGTGGGGCCGCGAGGAGTGCCGGGTCTGGTGGGGCACTTGTGATATGCCGTGAGTGCGGGGAGAGACACGAAGGTGGGTTTGCATCCTTTCTCGACTACCTGAAGCACAAAGCTGTCGGATGTTAAGCGTTTACAGGCAGACACCTGTAGTACGCTGTGGACTACGCCAGCCTTTCCCTCACTTGCCAGTGAATGGAGAAAAGTTTGATGGGTTTGCTGTCAATTGCGTGGGTTTAGTCTCTATCCTCTTCCATGGTAGGTGCCCCTGCTTTGCTTGAAAGATCCGTTACTTCTTCCCCTGCATTGGGAAGAAAGGTCATGAAAGGGGGATGGGTCTCGTGGTTTTTCCATCGAGGGCACTCTCTTGGAAGTTCCCTTGGGGTTCCACAGGTTCTTGCGAGAGTCCTTGTACTGTCCCTGTGGGTTGGGAAAGGGGCAATCGAAGTTCTTGAATTCCCTTTTGGGAAGTTGACCTGAGGTTTGTTATCGTTTGGTTCTTCCTTGTCCTGGAGTTTGGGACCGAACTCCAGCAGTTTCCTATTTCTGATGTATTGTGTATCGGAAGGAAGCATAATTGGCCAGCCACGTCCGTAGGAATGTTGGAGACCGAAGCGAGTAATGCGTCTTTTTCCCAGAAGACTCTGTTAAATAAGTCACGCTAACCAGTAAAGCTGTCCTTATGAAATGATGATTCCCTCTTCAGAGTGTGGAAACACTCGGTTAACGTAGGGTCGTCCTTGAGCTCAGGGTTGTCCTTAACAAGGTTGCAAAGAGAGGCGATGGTGGCCGAGTACACTAATTCTGCATGCGAGCTCGTGTGAATCCTGCAACGTACGATGGTCTCATCCTCTTCATACTGATGGCAAGGTGTCTTAATAACCAATGGCACCTTACGGGTTAAATTCATTTCCATGTGGAGTTTCTCTGGGCAGTACTCGGCGTCTTCGAAGGTCCGACGGTATCATTTTTTTCGATGGCGCATCATTTCCAATAGATTTGAAAAAGAATTGTGTCGTCTTTGGATCATAGGGCGGAATAGGCTTAGAAACGAGATTACCGTCTCATTCCTATGAGTGGTGCTCGCATTTTTGAGTAACTGACGGAATGCCACTGCTGATTGAGGTAAGTGCAAGGGTTGGGGCCTAAGGCGATCAATGTTGTTGAGTGGGGGGGGGGGGTTCACTGGGTCTTTGGACGGTGGGAGGAATGGCTTGCAGATGCGTGTTCGCTGCAGATGATGTGTAATTGCTTCAGCAAAACTGACTCGGGATAAAGTCGGGTCCTTCTCCAAAAATATCATCTTGTCCCGGTTTGTGTCCTCTTCAGCCACGTAATTGGAACCACCGTGCTCAACATAATCCTAGAATTCCGATTCCTCTCCAAATCCTGAAATTCCACCTCCCGCCATTTGCCGAGGAGGGGATCTGAGTCACGTGACCCGGGGCATCTGCGATAGGGCAAGCGGAACCTGTTTCTGTAATCGGAAATTTGACAAGGCGATTGTGTGCAGGTCAATCAGGTCTTTCTACAAAACACTCCTTGAGCAACCTGTCTACAGTGACAGTGTCGCTTTTGTTTACGAGTGATTCTTACTTCTTTTGAAAGACTTGCGTTTTACGTGAGCCTAATACAATGGACAAGAAAAAGGCCTTCATGTAGCACCGCTACTGTTACGTCGGCAAGATAGGTATTAGAAAAGTGTAAACTCTTAAGACAAATTAATTACTCCAGCTAACTTACGTGATGGATACGTCTCCTATTGTTTCTCTAGCTAACACTTCATGTATAAGCGTTTGTGTAAAAGGCGCTCTTGCATCATCGGTGGTATAATAAATATAAAGTCGAGGAGCTCGTGTCTAGCCTGAGGCATTTCTGTCTTGCCTCCTCTCTTTCTTGAACGATGTCCTCGACTTCTATAGTGCTTGGCAATGTTGCAGTTTTTGGCTTCTTACAGTGATAGAGAGGACTAAGCTGGTCTGACAAAAAAAACATGAATAAATAATTAATATTATTCATACCTGTAACATAATTAACGTAAATATGCATTTAATTAAAAGTTAACAGGACGACCTATCACCGTTACAGTGATGCTTCTAGCCGCGACTCGAGCATGGTAATCGCCTGTTTGTGTGTGCAAAACTGCGGCATGCGCTAATGTCTACTTAAGGAGGGCTTTGTCTTTGCATGCTAACGCTGTGCCATAAATTCAGTGACAGATTTTGTAAGATTCTACACACTCCATAACAAAAGATTCTCACGCCTAAAACGTTAATAGCAAAAGCCTAGCTAAGAGTACCTGATGTCACCTATTGTTCTACAATGCAAACAAGTGTGAGGAGCGGAGTCTCTTTTACTTCACCTGGTTTCTATTAAAAGCTTTTAATGTCTTCGGCTACCAGTCTTTTGTTGGCTACTGTCCACTATCCACTATTAGCACGCCGCACAAAGAACTTTGTGGAGTGCACAATGTCGAACCTTCAAGAAATCGGGCATTGTTCTTAATGCACTCCAGGTTTTTGGCAGGCGTCTTCCTTAAAAATGTTTCTACCTTGCTTTTCGCGTCTCGAACTTTCTCTGGCTACTGTTTGAATTCACTACCACATGCACTTACCTAAGCTTGCCTAGGAAATAAAATGCTGAACACATGCATAAATATTAAATAATAATAATAAAAATAATCTTTATTTCAGATAACCTTGGTTTATATAGAACTATTAAAAGACGCTACACTACACATGATAGAAACACAGAAATGCCTTCCACTCGAGGAGACCTCACAACAGGGAGAGAGTTTCTTGAATAGACGGAAGGCCTGAGCCGACAACTGCCCTCACAATTTGGTTCTAAGAGGTATACTGTCAGCTCAGGAAAGCAACGAATTTCGCCAAAGCTGCCTCTTTGTAGGGTAGTAAAGAGCATACTAGTATACGGCTCCAGCTTGGTAGGCAAAGCATAAATGTGAGGCCATTATTGTGATCTGGGGGCGAACTGGGTAGCTGGTTCGAATCCGGGTCATGCCACTCCGACGAAACGTAAGTGCATATAGGTGGCTTACTCAACCTCGTTATTTCTAGTGTATGATTTTCGCTGTTGGCTTATTTTCAATTTTCCTTAATATTATTTCCAGCAATTTATGTCTATTTATTAGGCCATTATTGTGGCAGACTCTCAAACTATTTAAACAACGAGCAGAACAGTTTGATCAGAGGGCAATGCCCTAAACCTGAGACATGTACGCAGTATACATCATGGTCACGACTTCCAAGCTGCATCCAAGAAACTATCTGCCAACGGTGTTTTCCCTTACGCAGCGATTCCTTCTCTAGCTAAGGACATCGGCATCATCTTTCAATGAGGGTACAATGACAGTTCCAAGGTACTGTACTTTCTCAACGTACAGAACATTCTCGCCTGAGAGAGTAACAGTAGAGGATTCCAAGTGACGTAGTCAAATACATAATTATGTATTATGTTGTCACATACATACCGTATATTAATAATTAATTAAAAGTTCAACACAGTTTTTTTCTCAGAAACTTTAAAACCATGGCATCACTGGACACCTACTTGATGGGCTTGGAAGGTTTCTCTCTGGCCACAAGCAGTGAATGGTTTACGAATGGCGTGCCTCAGACTGGAGCACTATCCTTATTGGTGTTACACAGGAAACAGTTCTCACTTGTGATATAAAAGCACCAAGCTTTCCCTACTGTTTACCAACGATTGGCCTGACCTCGCTAAACGTCAATGTAACCTCTTCTTTAATAATGACAAACTGTTCAAGCAAACTCCTCACCTTGAAGATTGTGACATCATCCAAGATGACCTTGACCAGATTAGCAATTGGGCCCTGCACAACAGCTTGAAGTTCTGTGCCGGCAAGTGTGAAGTGCTTCATGTTGGGCCCCCCCCCCCCCCACAACTTCCATGCTACCAATGTTCTTGGTAATGAACAGCTTCGTGAAGTTGCTGAGGCCAAATCCCTTTGGTTACCTCGAATCTAAAAGTTGGCAGGCAATGTGCTATTACTGCCCGACGTGCCAATATGCTGTTTGGCCACATCAAGGAACATATTTCTTTCTTCAGTACCACCTCCCTTAAAACACTCTACACTTCTTATATCAGGCCCCACCTAGAATACTGCATTTAGGTATGGAGCTCCCAATTTATTAAAGACCAGCAGATCCTTTATGCCATTCAGAGGTGTGCTACCAAGCTTGTTCCACTACTCCAGGCTCTCTCATATGATGCAAGGCTCAGGGAGCTTGTCCTTACGAGCAAAACGACCGCCGTATGAGAGGTAATCTACTTCACACCTACAAAATTCTTGGGTGGATTCACTCACACTGAGGCTAAAGAATACTTCACCTTGACCCCCCTCTTTTGGTACTCGCAGATACGACCTCAACCTACAGTGCACACGTGTGAATACTAACAACCGGAAGCACTTCTTCCCATATCAAGGGATTGACCACAAGCTACCACAGAATGTTTTTGAAGTCAAATCGGATGATGACCGGAAGACCGCCTTTGACAAAATATGTTCCGCCATGCAGTGAACTGTTTCTACTTGTCCAACTATACAAGCTTGGCTTTAGTTGTGTAGAACTTAGCAGAAAAAAACCGATCAGAACAAATGTTCTAGTTAACGAAGTTCAAATATATTTATGGCTACTTACCCATGGCCCTCTCTTGTGTTGAAGACCGAGAGACGAGAGGTACACGTGAAAAAAAAAACCATCGTTGAGTTCATAAACTCACCAAACAGCTCAGTAACTGATTCCATCAAACGTGACATCACACGAAGGTTCTACTCAAACATACTTACTGGGATGCATCAATGAGCATAAAGGAGACCAGTAAAGGAGGAGGAGTGGAGGGTTGCTAAGCAGTTTTACTTTAAATACTGGTAGATAAGTATGTTTACTACATACGGTCGAATGAATTGCTAGTATCTTTTAGAGCTGTAAGTTTGCCACGCTCCCAGCCGAAGCCATGGTGCCAGAAGGAGAGAGGGGCAATTTTGCTAGGTAATTCCAATCGGAAATTCCTAGGATCTTTTACAATGCACCATCAACATGAGCACGAGGCATCACAGAGCCCTTCTCTTCCCGAAAATACCAGGGGTGGCTGAAGTCAGGATCGAACCAGGGACCTCTTGCACATGAAATGGTCGTGCTAACCATTAGGCTACCTTGCCCGATAGCATCTTTTAGAGCAGTGTGAACACTCCGTGATGCCATTCTCCACCAGTGGTTAAGTACGTTTACGTAAATAATCCTAGAAAAAAAATTGCAGGTATGCCATCTTTAGTCGGTGGATCCCCAAAGAGAACATTGCCACATGGAGTCGAGGAGACGATGTTTCAGCAGCAACATCACACTGAGGTGTAGAAGAATTCACTACTTTGATTAGGTGGGGCTCCAGCGGTGAGTTCTCATCGAGGTGGTCATTGAGTGCTCATTGATACGAGGCTGCTGAGCAGCAAGAGCTTTGATGAAGTGAACGTAGTTTGTTTTGCGAAATGACGTTGAACTATTTTATGTAAGGATGACGATTTTGTTTCTTGTTTTTACTACCCCAAACACAAGGGTAATATAAACGACAGGCAAGTCAAGGGGTGCACGTTTAAATTAGTTGTAGCACCCACGGGCATTAACGTGGCACTATCACCAAAAGAAAAGCGAACAAAAATATCATGGCACGATGTTTATTATGGCACCAAACGAGTGAGTATATTGCTCTAAGATGACACCATGGCATCAATATTGTTAACCTTTACAGTTTGCTCACAGGTGCACGAGGACGTACCAAATTTTTACTCAATAATTAAGGAGGCCTTGGCTTCTTTGTTTCGTTAAAAGAAATGCCGTTGTGCATTCTCTCGCTTGGTGCTAGCAAGTGCTAGATAGTACTAGGTAGCGCGAGTGTTGCCAGATTCTGCCTACTTTTAATTGGTGTTAGTGTCACTTTAAACAACCGCCGAGTACAGAAGAATAAAAATTAACTCATTAGAATGGGTACTTCCATAAACTCATCGAACACCTCAGCGCTGAAGCCCCATCTCCTCAAAGTAGTTTGTACGTGCAGGCTTCAGCGCTGAGTTGTTCGATGAGTTTATGAAAGTGCCCAATGACTATAACAAGCAGGTGAATGGCAAGACAACAAATATTTACAAAAAACCTCGTAACTGTATCCACGAACAGCGACCAATAGTATCATTTTAATATAATATTTTCCTACAGTAGGTGGGCAGGACTTGGAAGGGTGTTGAGCCACTGACACCAATCATGAGATGGGTTTGGGCAGCATGGAGGGATACACAAAATTAAGGATGTTGCTTCAGAAACTGGGTCAGAGGCAAACCGTCCATAATACACCGGAAACCAGACACGGTACTTTTCGAGGCTGTTTCATCGATCAAGGAGTTCCAAATCGGAACCACTCGAACAGCAAAGAAATTTCGGCAGCATTCCAGACGTGAAACCTGAACCACCAGCTTCCATGAGTGGCCCCGAGTCAATGCCATAGGACTTCCATCAAAACATTATTATCCACGGATAAGAATCTTCATAAAATGTTGTAGGTAAGAATAATGTCAAACTTAAGTCTTCGGAGCTCAAATTCAAGTCCTGCGACCTCCAAGTGTGCTTCGGGTGAATAGTCACGAGGACCAGGCAACCTCTTGGTAAATCTACGCTGGACTGATTCGACCAGGCCGATATCTTTTAAGAGGAAGAGGGGACCATACCGGAGTAAACCATGCCATTTTCTAACCCATTCCACTCTCGAATTGTTCTTGGGAAAAAACTGACTCGGCCAGTATATCATGCATACATTGAAATTGCTTAACCTTTTTTCACATGTTCACTTCTTCCCAAATAGTCAGGGGCCAGCAAGTACTCTGCAGGATTTAGAATTGTATGGTCATGACAAATCTTCTACAATAGGCCTAGCATACGATCACATCCTACCAGTTCACTGAGTTCATCATGTCAGTTACACAGGCTTCTCTGCGATAGTTGCCCACGACCATTCTAGCAGAGTTCGACGCTGCACTTTCTCAATCGCGTGGAATTGGCAGCTGGATCCACACAGCACAGCAATCTTCAAGCATCGAGTTGACCTTTGATCTTACCAAAGCCTTATAAACCACGTTTCAACTTGTTGTTAATGGAGATTCCCAAAACATACATTTTGTCAACCACCTTCAGTTGTTTATAGTGAAGTCCTTCACCTCGCTTTTCCATTTTCTTCTTTAGGCACCGGACAATTAGGCACCAAACACTTAGGCACCCCAATTTAGGCACTGGGCAAATAGGCACTCGGACAAATATGCACCCGGACAAATAGGCAAAAAGTTTAACAAAAAAAAAAAAAATGGGATGGATTGCCCTCAAATTGAGGGTAGGGGAGAAAATAAGGTTGTTATAAAATGTTCGTAGCGTTTAAAACTGCATCTCTATTACACTAGCATCTCTGATGTTATCAGTTTGAGTTTGAAACTAATTCACCACAAAAAAAATTTTGGGAAAAAATACACCCCCCCCCCCTCCCCAACGGTCCACACTACTAAGTGTCCCAGATTTAAAACAAACGATTCAGAATTTGAGGGCAATCTATCCCAATAATAAAATAAAATAAAAACTTGGTGCCTAATTGTCCTGTGCCCATTTGTCCAGGTACCTATTTGTCCGGGTGCCTATTTGTCCAGGTGCCTAAATGTCCGAGTGCCTATTTGTCCGGTGCCTATGTGTCTGGTGCCTAATTGTCCGGTGCCTATGTGTCCTTCATCCCTGGTTAGGTGCGAAGGTATGTTTTTTTTCCAGATTAGTGAGAAATTAAAAAGTGTTTGATCTGGAGTGTGCGAGTGTTTTTGGACGAAGCGTTGCTAGGGCCGATGGCCTAGTCACCCAGGTCCCAGATACATCTAGTCCATTCCCATTTAATCTCGTTTATGCTTCCAGAATTAAGTGGGTTACCGTTCTGTTGCTAGATGTCCAGGGTATGATGGGCAGCTTGTGATTACCAAAACAGATACTTATTTAAAGGAAAAAAAAGAAGAGTCGTCGAGTTTCTTTGACGTGCCTGTCCGGAAAAACCAATCTTGGCTTGAGTTGTATGGTTGAGGCTTGCATTGCGAGCACGTGGCATTTTGTTTTTATCGCACTGCAGTCATGACGGGAAAGTACAATTTGGCTACTAAACTCAAACTGATTGATGGCCACGAAATGCCCCTTTTTGGAATCGGGACTTATTTGTCAAAATCGGGCGCAGGAGCGTCTGCTGAAAAGTCCGTCGAACACGCCTTGAGGATGGGCTATCGCCTTATCGATACCGCCGAATACTACGAGTAAGTTAGTGTCGATTTCGTAAAATTTGTCGAACCTTCTAATCGATAAAATAAATGGATCACCATGTATGTCGTGGGTTGCTTTGGATACTAGGAAGGTAGCTGCCTATCATGCTTGAGTAGATGTAGAGAAACAGTAAACGTAATGCAGCCTAATGCCGTTATGCCGGTATGGTTACTGAACGAAAATTGTAATCCTTATTTTTAAGGCAGATGGTACCACCAGTACAAAATATTATGGTAGCAAGACCCTTAAAAACGCTGCTGGCAGTATTGTAAGGGTGGTGTACTGGCAGCAAGACACACGCTGCTGCCAGTAAGCCACATTACATATACTGTAAGTGTGTCGGGAACACAGGAAGAATACCGACTCCCGTCCAATTTTTTTTTTTTTAATGGACCAAGAATTACCTTTTGAATAATGTTTTCCTCTTCCATTTTTGGGGCAAACTCACCGTTTGGCCGTGGTGAAGGGCCAAAGTTAGCACTACGCGAGGTAGCTGGCGTGACGTCATGTTGTTGCCGGCAGGAAAGCATGAAACTGGGCAAGTCCAGCAAGTGAAACGACAAACCCCAACCAGTTCATTATCTCAAGTGAAATGCCGAAGCCGGTTCCTAACCTAACCTAACTGACAATAACAAAACCACACGAAACTGACAATAACAACCCACTTATCTGAACTGTTTATGGTAAAAAATATCAGCTGGGAACGGAAAAAAACGGGCTCTCGTCCGTCAGCGCAAAGAGTGTGGCTTTCATTAATTTCTGTCGGCCAAACAAAGCCTTTGCCCCAAAAATGTTATGGGAAAATGTTGTTCAGCTGATCATTTTAGGTTATTCTAGCGCAACAAGAAGCTAATCGAAGAGGAGTCCGTATTCTTCCGATAAGCCGTGCGTTGTACTGGCAGCAAGAAATTTAAAACTGCTGCTGCTATAGTTTGTTCCACATTTTATGTTTGCAGGAGACTTACTGTATGACGCCACGTTTCCTTCCACTACGAGTGTAAAAATATGTGGGTATCACACTTGAGACTCTACACAGTTACTGTTAAAGAGTCAGTGGGTGGGATATTTACGTGTTTTTTTCACTTGTACTGAAAGGAAATGTGGCATCATAAACATTCAAGTTTCCTGCAAAGAGTCATAATGTGAAACAAACTATAGTACTTCACTCTTTCAGTTCACACAATGGAGCTTACTGGAAGTGGCGTTTTTGAATGTCTTGCTACCAGCATATTTGTACTGGCAGTAGCCACTGCATTTTTTTAATGAAAAATGTGCAGGCTAATAAATCCCGGAGCTTAAAATATGTCTGAAGGATATTGAACTCTCCCTTTGTGTCGTTTTCCCCGATGTCGCAAAGATGGTTGGAATAGAAGCTACTGGTTTTGCTAATCCAGGTCAGTTTTAAAATGGGTCTGTCACGAGAATCTTATTTCACCAGTGAGGCATTGTCGGTAAGAACTGGCCTGCCATAAGGAGGTAAGACGCAAAACTTCTGTCCTAGTCGCCCTTGATTCCAAAAAAAATCCAAACTTCATCCTTGCATCAATGTCATTTCAACATAATATTAATAATAACCCCCCCCCCCCCCCCCCCGAAAAAAAAACCCAGAGCCAGAGACCCATAGCAGCGAAAGAGTATAACTTAACTTGGGGTTCAACTGCATTCAACTTGTCCATTGCAGCCTTGAACAATTTAAAAGTTCCAGCATTAATCATGGAAGCTGAAAGTGCATCCCACGAAGTGATGATAAGATTTAAGCGATCCAGTTCCTTTCATAAAGAGTTCGTTGGGGAAGACACCGGAGCTTTGTGTTGAGGGCACAACAAAAGAGAGTTGCTGACAAAATAAAAATCCGTAGCCTTCAGCTTCACATAAACACTTTAAAAATCCAAATAGTTCTGCCACAGTTGTTGCCGTCATCAGTGGAAACTGTGGGCCACAGAGATGTAAAGGTTCTACCCCTCCATCCCTATGCAGTTTTCATCTATGATGGCCACCACTGGTTTATTTTTTTTACGTGTTGTAGCCTAGGCGATTTGTCAGGAACCGAACCCTTCACATGTTCCTGTTGAGACAATAGCGAGATCGAGACATGGTTGAGTAGTTTTTTTCTGGTCTGCCATATTGGCTTGCACTTTAAACCACACTTTTTGTAATATTTTTGTTCAAAAACACTAATAGCCGTGTTTGTGCAGACATTGAGATAAATTTGCTAAATAGGCTACTGTCATAATTTTGTGTTCAAATACACCATACACGTTATCGTTTTTTTGCCAGCTTTCCAGTGGTGCAAAACCACAAGTCACTAGGTAAAACTGTTCTAAAGAAATACTATTCAACTTATATTTTAAAATAAACGTGGTGTCCAAAAGGATAAGAAAAAATTGCTCTCATTGGTCATTTTACCAGGCTAAGTATGTACAGGGTCAGTCAAAAGTCCCTTGCACCCCACCAAAAGCTCTAGCATCTGAATTAGGCTAATCACCTGACTCGTAGGACTTTATTTTGTCCCTAAGATGGGGGCCACCCCATGAGCTTACATATAAAATTTAACTTTGTTCCTGTGAGAATAGACGTGTGATTCCAATTAGAGAAATAGGTGTATGGTCCAGACAATGTGATCGCCGAAAACGGCATGCTAATTGGATAAACGGGAGGCATTTTATTACATCTTCAATGTAGCCCCCACGCCCACGTGAGTGCACGGTGCAGGAAATTGTCCGCTGCACCCATCAAAGGTCCTACAGCACTGAGATTACACAACTGACACATAGGACTAACGGTTGTCCCTAAAATGTGGACCACTGCATGAGCTTGCATTGCCCCCTCAACTCCCAGATATAAAACTTACGTTTTGTTCCTTTGAGAAATTTCTATATTTGCTTTCAATTGTGGAAATATGTGCATGGCCCAGCCAATGTGATCGCCGAAAATGGCAGGCTATAAGATAAACAGGATGTGTTTTATTACATCTTCAATGTTGCTCCCATCCCCATGCATGAGGGCTTATCTACCTGCACGATGTGAGAAATTGTCTGGTGCGGGTGCACTCACCAGAGGTCCTACGGCACTGAGATTACATACCTGAAATGTCATAGGGCGAAGGTTTGTCCCTACGATGAGGGGAAGAGGAGGCATGCATGACCTTGCATTGGGGCACCCCTCCTTGTTACCAAGTTCATTTCTGTTCGCTACAATAATCATCCTGGAAGCAGACTATTTTCAGCTGGTCTGCGACAAGCTGTTTACAAACATATAACGGTCTGTGGGTGGAGGGCAGGTGTCAGTGGTCTACAAGGTAGGGGATGAAGGTGAAACTTTGCATTGTGTAAAATTTTCAATTAGTCCGGCCCCTATTTGGGTTAATGAACAAGTTTCTTCCAAAAACTTTTTGACCCTTCGTCGGGTGATTTTGCCAAACAAGTTGAGAATGACCCACCCTACCGTCTTGAAAATAACACCATTCAAAAGCTCTCGAAAAAACAGTTCAAATGGTGTAACTTATTTGAACATCAAAATCGGTCAATTTTTGGCAAAATTATCGCAAAAAGAAGTTGATGAAAGAAAAAAAGCAGGATAAATAGTACTGCAACACAGCCAGCCGTCCCGCAATGTAGCGTCGCCTGTCGCTGCGATTCTGCCACTGGGACTAACATGACTGGGATTAATCATGACTAACACCCCTGGGTTGGGCAGTTGATTCCTAACACCTCCCATAAATTAAAGAGCACAGGCACTATCACCTACACCTGCTCGTCAATTAATGATAAGGGGGGGGGGGGGATGAAAAGAGCTTATGTCTTATTACTTGAACTTTCCCAATCAACTGCCCAACCTAAGGGTATTTTTACTGTTTAGTTTAAGGAACAAAGATAAACTTCGTATCTGGGGGTTGAGGGGTATGGCGCCCAATGCAAGCTCGGGCAGTAGCCCCCATCTTAGGGAAAAATTTCTGTGTCAGGTGTATATAATCTCAGTGCTGTAGGACCTTTGATGCGTGCACTGTACCGGAATATTTCCTGCACAGTGTAGGGTCCCCCTCATGTGGGCGTGGAGGCTACATTGAAGATTTAATAAAACGCATCCCATTTACCCAATTAGCATGCCGTATTCGGCGATCACGTTGGCTGGGCCATGCCATACAGTAAATCGTGGATTAAACGCCCATGGGCTTATAGTTAATTTGGTAAAAATAGGAGGGTGTGATTTAAATCAAGCATTATCAATTTTCTAACCTTTCTGGACATCTATTACAGAAAATTCGAAGCTTTGAACGATCTCTGAAAGACCAATTTCTACATCCTTTTAATTGCTGTGAAGAAGGGAGGAGGCTTAGGTGAGAGATGTCTTGTGCAGCTGCTAGGAGCTAAAGGAAGAGTCCACTATTACTACAGGGAGGGAGAAAGGGCCAGTAAACATAGCAAGCACTACTATCTTTATTCACACCATATAACTTTTAGGTAATTTTTCGTAGAAAAACGACAATTTGAAGGGTGGGCTTTAACTCCACTATTTCATGATTTTAACTTTACAGCATTTTAGGGGGTGGGCTTTAGCTTCAACTGGGCTTTTAATACACGATTTACGGTATTTCCCCAATTGGAATCAAACGTCTCTTTCTCACAGGAACAAAGTAAAATTTTATATGTGGGGATTGAGGGTGGCAGCGTGCCCCAAAGCAAGTTCATGGGGTGGCCCCCATCTTAGGGACAAAACAAAGTCTTACGAGTCAGGTGCGTAATTCCAATTCTGTAGGGCTTTTGGTGGGGTGCAACGGACTTTCGACTCACCCTGTATAGTTAGCCTACACCAAAGCAGCCGGTTTGTACGCACATTTTATGGTTTTTATAAGGTCTAATTGTGGGAGTGGTTTGGCGTGCCTAGCAGACGGAATTCAAACTGTTAGAGAAGCAACAAGGTAGGACAGCAGTTTAGCGATACAGAGCGTGACGACAAAGTAGGGTTTACAGTCTGTTCAAAATTCGCAGGATACTATTGCGTGTCGTTGGTTTTGAAATGTGCGTGCTTTGTGGTGTTTATCAGTTGCATGAACTTTAAAAAAAACTTACGGAATTTTCCACGTTACATTTTGTTTAAAATTATACCAATTCTTATGCTGTTTCTTTTGTTTCAGGAATGAAGCTGATGTGGGTCAAGGAATTATCAAGAGTGAAATTCCAAGAGATGAACTATTTGTTGTTACAAAGTTATGGGACCAGGGTTATGATGTGTGCAAGTCTGCAGTTGCACGAAGTCTTCAGAAGTAAGTTGTCACCTTTGGGAAACAGATTCAGTGATACGTGCAATGAATCCACATCACAAAAGTTTATTAATTGTGTTATTGGGGTGACTCTTTTTCCTCGTATGACCATGAAAAGTAAATTATATAATTTTAAATCTCTACAGACTGGAACTAACTTCCAGTGTTTTTTTTTTTTTTT
>JAHWFP010190310.1:19826-37498 GCA_023313725.1 Lithobius niger | reverse complement strand
CAATGTACTCACCATGGTGAGTTTCTGAAAAATTCGGTAGAAATTAGTCAATAAATTCAGTATTTAAACTCAAGACAATGTTAGCAATTTGTGTGGTGATTACGCAACAAACCTACAAAATTTCGTAATTACGAAATTTAAAAGATCGTGGATCATCTGTGTCACAACTGATGGTCAGTGCAATGGTGGTGTGATTCACGACCTTTTAAATTTCGTAAATACGAAATTTTGTAGGTTTGTTGCGTAATCACCACACAAATTGCTAACATTGTCTCGAGTTTAAATACTGAATTTATTGACTAATTTCTACCGAATTTTTCAGAAACCAATTGTTAAAAACAAAATGTTAGAAACCGTTTCAGTTTAATTGCAACAAATCCAGTGCATTTATTCGTTGTCTTTGTGTGTATGCCTGACGAACATGTTAACTCATATGTCACGTTACGGAGAGTTTTTTTTTTTTTTTTGCATATTTGGGTTCATTTTCATGTAAATTTTGTTATGCCAGGTCGTCGATTATTTCAAAGAGAAAAAAATGCAGACAATCGTGATCACAAAACTACAACTCGACCACTATGGAACAACAAAATCAGTTGTAATTACGCCACCAACTGCAGCATCATCAATTACAGCAACATCAATATCTAAAATACTGATGTTGCTCCTGAGGTAGATTCTTAAACTACTTATTTGCATGTCAGTGTTGCAAAACTAGGGCAATAAGAGACTCGTAACCATACGTTGGTAAAGACGTTCCATTTAAATAAGTCATTTAGAGGGTCAAAGGGTTTTGTAGCAAGCGTTAACCGCTAATTTTAGAGTACTTATTTGTAGTAATGGAAATATATTTTTTTTATTTGTTTATTGTTTGTTTGTTTGTTTACGGAAATCGTAACGGTAACGGTATGTTTAATGGAGCCTTAGCGCGCAGCTATATGTTCTCTCTAAGTAAATACAATGCAATCAAATACATGAATCATGTACAAGCTTGTGAACAATGGAATTCACAAAAGTAAGGTTACAATTACTTTACCTGGTTTCAGTAATTTATCTATATATTTATTTCGCTTAGGAGCAGACTTAGCTCAGGAGCAGAGCTAAAAGGATTGTCAGGGATCAGGATTAAACAAAGCTTCAATAATCAGGAAGAGGGCGAGCGGGCTCATTCTTGGCACGGTAGCAAAGAAAAAGGGCGAGCGCCCTAACAATTAGAAACAAACACTATTGCTTCAATAATGCTGACTATTAGAGCCGAGTTGAAGCAGCAGGAATCAGCTAGACCAGCGTATGTTACGCCGGGGAACAACTAGTTCATTTTATTATTTTAACCAGTAGATTGAATTATAAAGGTTCGATATTTTGAACCAGACTGTGTGGAAGATGCAAAATATGGCTTACTCCCAAAAATTAAACAGCAATAAAAGCTAGTTCTGTAAAGAAATTAATTTCAATTGTAATTAATTAGTTTTGTTAATTAACGGTATAATAATTGTAAGCAATGTACTTACCTGACTTTAAACCTCTTGTCACAAATACTCGTGTATGAGTGACTGATCTGTTTTTAAGTGAACTTGCTACTACGGAATCGTCTACCTTAGGTACATTTAGATCGAAATATCGATTGACCTAATTCCACAATATTCTAACTTGCCATACCTACAACAGTGAATAATGCATGAACGTGAAGCATAGCTTAACATGAATGTCAATCAAATAAGCATTAGCAAGTAGTCAGGGTGCAATGAATATTCCGTGGGAAGGTTAGTGAAGGGACGACACCAGCGGTGTAATTTAATAGGCAGAATAATTATGTAGTTAGATATTTTCCATGGCAACACTCTTACGGATGTGTTGCCCGCCATGCAATGGAGAAAACGTAATCCAAGATGGCCAGAATTGCATTATAACAATTTGCTGTATGTCGGCCATTCTCAAAGCGATTTTAAATTTTGTATTGCACTTTACAAAGGTATTTTCAAGGGCTAAAATAAGACGTGTTGTAGGATGTACTGTGAAAACCTCATTGTTAAGCTCTTAGTTTTATTTAAACTGGTTATGCACTCCTACAGACCACGCAGACAGTGCAGTAAACGGTCATTTATTTAAAATATCGGCATATATGCCATGATTTATTATGCTATTCTTGCTATGCTAAATTTTCTATGCTGTATTTACTATGGAATAAACATATGCTATGTTATTTGCAAAAATCAATATTTTAACAGTTGTTTGTAATGCAAAATTTGTGTAATTTATCCAAATTAGTCATTTTCATCAGTTGCATCACTATGTAAATGTTAGCGAACAGACATAATATGTGTGACGTAATGTGCATTTAATATGCTCCTTTGTTTTTGGAGTTGATGGCAGTTCTATTTAGAGTACTATTTAGTATTTGTTACTTTGTGCGTTACCTTCAAGCTGGCCATAAAACACTTGTAGAAGAAGATTCAGTATCATGAAACAACAGATTCCTTTGAAATTTCTTGGGTGTGAAAGAGCATTTTGTGTGGAAGGGAACTGGTTAATTCATGTCGGGACCAATGCGTAACAAAAGCATCTTCATACAAATTTTTGAAACGTCGCTAGAGCCAATATTTGGTTCCGTGCTGATAAAACGCCATTAACCCGCTTTTCTGTAGTAGGACCTTCCATTGAGCCCTCTAAATACATGTCAAAAACTACATGAAGTTCACCATGTTGCAAGTATTTCGTTTGAATATTTTGGTGGAATACGTCAGCAAAATCTGCACAGGTTTCACTGCGCTGGGTTTATCACGGGCTTGCCATGCTGCATTTCCTTTGACGATTGCAACGCGGCTGCTTGTTGGATGCCTGAAACAGATGGTGAGGTGGGGTTGAAGTTGTTGACTCCGGAAGATATTTTCAGAATGTGACTTACTGTACTGTTTGTAGGTTAATTTACATTGCATGAAAACATGGATCGGTACACGACCATCATTCTTTGTTCCGGTAGCAGTGAATCAATATCATTTCGAAAGATATTTGTCCCGTGTCACTGGCAAAACTCAAAAGCAAATTGTTGAAATGATGCCTCCCGACTCGGCAAAATAACCCACAATGGCAGAAGAAGCACGATAATTTGATTTTCGGCACGGAATTTTTGGGCTTTGTTCACCTAAAAAACAAGTATGGGAGATGAATGTGTATAACCTTGCGCAAAGCTGTATGCAAGTAAACTTACAATAAAAACGATTAAAAGTTATAAAAAAAAAACAGTGGGACACACCCAAACTCAGTAGACCGAGTTGCCAGAATCTTGAAAAATGTCGTCAATCATTTTGTCAGTCCATATTGACAGGAAGTTCTTCAAAGAGGTTTAGTCATCACAGTAGAACTTCCTGTCAATAAGACAAGACCTGATTAGTGACGCAATTTTTCAACATAGCAAGAATATGATCAACACAGTTTTTTTTTTTAACTTTTAATTGTTTTTATTGTAAGTATACTTTTGAATAGCTTTGCGAAATGGTTGTATTCCCATTAATGTCTTGTGCTTTTTTTTTTTGGGGGGGGGGGGGGAGAACAAGGACCAACCTTTCGGCATCGAAAATTTATTCAGTGTGCTTCTTACGTCATTGTGCGTTATTTAGCCGAGTCAGGAGGCACCATATCAACAATTTTCAGATATTACCCCCAAAGTTTTACTGGTATGTACTCACAGCATTATTAACGTCGGAGTGTCACGATTTGTCACATTGCCAGTGCAAGGGAACTTTGTTTGAGAAGGGAAGGTTATTGTATTGGAAAGCATTAATTTCAGCATGTGCTTCACTTCTTGCGGCAAATTATGGAAGCACTCTGAATGGGCAAAAAAACTCGAAAGGCACGTAACAAGAGCAACATTTAATTTTCGACACAGTATTTATTGTCTTTGTAACTTAATAACAACATACAAACTGATGAAAATGATGCAATAACACCTTAAAAAACTGGTTCTACCCAACAGCACCAATTACTTACAAACACACACAAAAAATCTAAAGTAACAAGGAGGGAAATAAACAACAAAGCCTGGATGCTGCCATATTGGAAATGTGATGTCATGATCACTAGTTACATTTGATTTACAGGCAAGTTATACAAGCATTTCCATTTTTTCATGATTGGAAAGTTCCTAATAACGTTCATTACTTAGGTTCGTTGACAGAAATCATGTATGATTCCAGATGAATACGAATCTTTTCAACTGGTTCTTTATAAATTAGTGTTAAAAAACGCTTAAGCGTATAAAATATGCAGATTAGCCTTAAAAAACTTAAAGCTCTAAAGGAACAGATATTAGAAAAAGACATGTAAGCCATCAGCGTCGCATTAATACGTGTAAAAGAATCTCCGGCGTCCCAAAAAACAAGCCGTAGCTTCTTTTACACGTATTAGTACGACATTGATGGCTTACATATCTTTTTCTAAAATCTGTTCCTTTAGAGCTTTAAGTTTTTTAAGGCTTACATCCGTTTTTTATACCTTTAAGCTTTTTTTAATACTAATGTCTATTATGATTTTTTCTTGTTCCGGCAAGAATAACAAAAAAAAAAGAATATTTCAATCACCTTAAAATAAAAGCTATAAGAGAGCCTTTATAATACTCAATTTGCAGCTATATAAATTAAAAATCCGTTTTTCCTTCGATCTCTAGGTAACAGCAAAATTTCCCCAACAAGAAGAATAACAACAATTGTAGTTACCTTGAAATAACTGTGGCAAGAGTGCCTTTTTATACTCAATTTTAAGCTATAAAAATTGGAAATCCGTTCTTTGATTCGATCTCAAGGTGAGAGCAAAATTTCCCAACAAGAACAACAACAACAACAATTTTAGTCACATTAAAATAGCGTTCAAAAGGCCCTAGGAGTTCTTCAAACCTACGTTTTAAGCTATAAAACTTGAGAATCGGCCAGAATTTGGGCTAATCATGCACATCGAGCTAAAGATTACTCAGAAGGCTGAAAGCAGACTTACATATGGTGTATTCAATCTTGCACGAAAAAATTTTTGGAGACTTCCATGGGTTTTTTGAGCTGAGGGGCAGTTTCTACACCCGTGGCCATGCTTGGAAGCTCGTCCCTGGGACGTCCAGGTTGAATTGTCGGCAAAAATTTTTTTCTAATCGCGTGATCAAAAGCTGGAATGCGCTCCCGGCGGCTGTTGTCTCGGCGTCTACTCTATCTCAGTTCCGTTTGCGGCTGAGTAAATGTAACCTTAATACTTTTTTGTCCCGGTTTTAAGGGGTACTGTTTTTTTTTTGTCTGCAGTTTGGTTTTATCTTTTACCTGCCAACTAATTCGGCGTTTGGTGGACCAATTTAGTGTAAATTTCTTTTTTATCACTATATTGTTGTTTGTTTTATTTTTGCAGTGTGTTTTAACCTTTTATAGATCTTTGCAGTGTGTTTTAACCTTTTATAGATTTTTGCCGTGTGTTTTAACCTTTTATAGATTTTTGCTGTGTGTTTTAACGTTTTATAGATTTTTCTGCAGTGTGTTTTAACCTTTTATGCATGTTATTAAGTCAGGCACAGTGTTAGTGGTACTTTGGTATCCTTCTGTAAACCTGTTTTCACTCTTGTGTGAAATAAACTATTCAAAAAAAAAAAAAAAAAAGAACATGAAATTTAGTACACAAGTTAATTCTTAGCACATAAAACGAGGTAGTTTTGCAAACCCTCGAGATACCTTTTAAGGCCCCTTCCTATGCCCCCACCACACTCACCTGTATGAAGTTATTGACCAACAAATTCTTGCTGATCGCGCAAAAACATGAATTGGTACACCAATCATTTTTAGCAGTACAAATCGAACTAAAGTGTGTTGGTTATCAGCCTCATGAAGAAAACACTGGGCGGCACTTGGGTACCTTGGGTGTTTCTCACGGCGTTCTGTTTGTAATTCGATTTCTACTGATACAATGCACGTTTTTAGTACGTTTAGTAAGAATTTGTTGCTCATTGATGGTTCATGGGGGTGAACGAGGGCGGGGGAATTCTGGGCGATGTTAATGTGGTATTTCATGGGAATCTATGGCTGGTTCTATTTCTACTGTTAGGCATGACTTGTGTACCACAATGCATGCTTTTAGTACGAACAACAAAAATTTTTAGGGTATCAGACACATGGAGGGGGAAAAAGGCAGGGGGAGGAAGAGTGCTGAATGGCCTTGGGGATTTCACGAGAGTTCCATACCTAGTTTGATTTGTATTGCTAACAATGACTTGTTTACCAAATGTTATTCTTTAAGCAGTACTGTGCAAAAATTTTTTGGTCAGTCCTCAGAAAGGGGGCTCTGGGGTGGGTGAGGTTAGGGGTGCCTTGGATAGTATCTCGAGGGGGGTTCCATACCTAATTTCATGCTTTTAGTTCGATCTGAATAATTTATTGGTCAGGAGTCTCAGAGAGGAGGAGGGACAACTGGGGAAGGGGGGGGGACCTTGGGGATATTTCATGTTGGTTCCATGGCTGGTAAGATGTGTACTGCTAAGAATGACTTGTGTGCCACAATTCTAGCTTTTAGCTCGATCTGCAATAATTTGTTGGTCAGCCATCAGAGAGGTCACGAGGGGGGGATGCACTGGAGGTCATTGGGGTATTTATGGTGAGTTCCGTGATTTGTGCTGCTAAGAATGACTCGTGTACAAAAAGTCATGCTTTTACCTCGGCCTGCAAGAATTTGTTGGACAAACCTTAGTGAGGGGGACACAGAGGGAGGGGGAGGTTGCTGGGGGCCCTTCGGGGTATTTTATGGGGGTTCCATGGCTGGTTCGATTTTACTGCTAAGAATGACTTGTGTACCACATTTAAAGCTTTGACCTCGATTTGTAAGAATTTGTTGATTAAACTTCTGGTAGGGGACACAGAGGGACGCTGAGGACTCTTGGGTGGTATATCATTTCGGTTCCATGGCTGATTGGATTTATGTTACTAAGAATGACTTGTGTACAAAATTTCAAGCTTTTACCTCAATTTGTAAGAGTTTGTTGATGATGCCTCTGACAGGGGAGCAGAGGGGAGGAGCGCTGGGGGCCCTTGAGGGTATTTCATGGGGTACATGGCTGGTTCAATTTGTGCTACTATGAAAGGCTTGTGTACCAAATCTAAAGTTTTGAGCTCGATTTTCAAAAATTTGTTGCTTTACTTAATGAGTTCTACCAGTGCTTTACAACGATAAATTCTCTGCCGACTATAATACTGTAGTCGCGTTAAAATCTTGTTCAAAGGGCCTTGGTCGTTGTTAAACCTACATTTTAAGCCATAAAAAATGAAAATCGGTTCATAGGTTGGATCTCTAAGTAAGAGCAAAATTTCGAGGCCGTTTGGCTTTTCTTCGTAATAATATTGTAGTTACTTTAAAATAGCTTGCAAAAGTCCCTATGCCTTTTTAATTCCTACGTTTGAAGCTATAGAACTTGAAAATCGGTTCAGTGATTCGGTCTCCAAGTGAGGGAAAAGTGTCCCAACAATAACAACACCAACAACAACAACAAATAGCCATACTGTGGACGCCAGACGAATGTTGTCAATAAAATTTGTAATGCAGTGAAATAGTAAGTCCAATCTGGCTTAAATTGGATCTCCCATTAATGGAGCACGACCATACGGCCCCGACCAGAGTACCATGACCTGCCGCATCTGGTTATACAGTTGATCCCCTCTCCCCAAATACCGAATTCCGTTGGCTTATGTCAATTCTAGACGAAACTATAGGATTTCAAAGTGTGATGTGTAACTTGGAAGTTCATGCTGCGGCTTACGTAAGTACCACTTTCACCGTCCTTGATGAAGAACTCACTGGAAGTGCAGTGGTCATAATGAATAAAATTCATAATAAATTCTTCTTTAAAAAGTTTATCCCTAGTTGAATTATCAGTAACATAGTTATCCTAAGTAACAAGCGATGGTATATAACGATTTCTGCCAGATTTCCTTCAATACGTTTGAATGTGTGAGTGAAACTGTTGGCGCTGATAACGTCATTCTACATCTTGATTTCAAAATCACTAACAATTCCCGAGTATTGCTTTTGGTAGGCAAACATATACAGTGATTTATTTATGACTGAGCGATAGGATTTATATTTCCTATAAATTCAAAGTTTCTTACAACGAAGTTTGGCAGTTTCCCAAGGGATGCTGATGCGCTGTGGATTTTTAGTTGGTCGACTTCAAGAATCACTACTGTAGTGGAAAAGTGGGTTGCATGTTTTAGCAGTTGATAAAAATGATATAACACATCACACTGACATCAAAGCTTCGTAATACTCAGAGGACACGTCCATACTGGCTAGACGGGTTCAGAATAAATCGAAATATAAGTGGAGCCGTCTTCAGCATTATTGGTTTGCTTGCATTGATAAGAGTTGAGTTGTGTTTGGTTGAGTTTAAATGCAACCGTATTTATGGTCACTCAGACCAAGGTGATCTACCGCCTCAACACTGAAAACCCTACAACGCATCTTCAGAAAATAAACAGATGTAGTAGATAATCTACATCTCCAACGGGCTCAATCATAAGTTGTGAAAGACTTAGTTTCGAGAAAAGGATAACCCCTCTCACGTGTCACTTACGAAGAACCCATGGAAACCAACCGAATCGCAGGGCGCATGCCGGAAACCAATTCAGCGTTTTATTTGTTTGGTATGTACCCAAGAACTATCCTAACATGAGCTGGATTGCGTCCACAAAAAAGAAGCTCAACAATTGGTTCAACATCTGGCTTAAATTGGATCTCCCATTAATGGAGCACGATCATAGGGTCCCGACCAGACTACCATGACCTGCCGCACCTGGTTATACAGTTGATCCCCTCTCCCTCTCCTGCCCCCAAAAATGAGGTTGTTAGTGTGGGCAGCCAAAAGCCAGGATCCGGAAACAAAAATTATATCAAACATGCTTGACTCTAATAAGAATTTAAACTTTGTGTGCATGCTACGTGCATTTAGCAACATGAAACTGAAATTTATGAAAACAGGTAAAGTAATTAAAGGAATTTCCCCAGAGGCAGTGTGAAGTAGCTTGTGTTGCAATGTAGCTTGAGCCATTTACTTGCCGGGTTTATTAGGCACATGCCACATTAACATCACTTGCACAATAACGATGGAGATGTTGGAGATGTTAACACATTAGCAAGCCAGTTTCCAGTAACAGCTGCAAACACCAATTATTCCGCATTTTGATGAGCTTTTTTTCTGCTTTGACACCAACACAGTCATTTATTATCACGGTCCACTGTTGTAACCTTGGAGCAATTACCTCACTTCGCCACGGGAGGCGCTCACTCTTTCTCAAAGCACCACTCACCAGGTGATGCACGCAGGACTGTAGTGACATCATCATCAACTTGGGTATCACGTGAAGTAGTGGCTGATAGTGCTAGCATGCAGGGAAAACAAGAAGACACTCGTGTTGTTACGATCATACAGCTTAAAAGTGGTCGGCGGACAACACTGTTAGGGCACAGTTTGTGAAGGTTAATTGTGTTAGCTGACACTTGCCATATGCGGTTTGTAAAAATGCTGCGAATTATTGTAGCAATTTGCAACGTAGCAATGTTTAACTTAGCCTCAGAATCACATTAGAGGCCGGAATCCACTTATTAATAAATGTAAAAAGAAAATGAAAACAATACTAGTTAAGATACTTACTGCTTTAATGCGAGTTACATAGATTTGAATGATACATGTTAGAGAAGATTGGGTGAATGTTCCATCATCCAGGGTATTGAGACCACTCGTAGATTCTGCGTAAGATGACCAAAGAAGTAAGCAAACATCCGCCTTTTATTAGGCTTCAACACTAATCAGTATGCATTACAGAATTAGCCCTAACGTACATCGTTTTCATTTCCAACTGCACTAAGCCTTGTTGAATAAAATCGTGCGATACATATGTGAGTACATGAGTGCATTATTTAAACAAATATAAGAAAAACATTTATTCTATTACAACTGTCTAGTCATCACACGACCGAACTTATATCTACCTTGAAATACCTCTACGATGAAATGTATCTACCTTAATAAGCATGTTAAACTGCCATAATAACCTGATTCCGTACAGAAACGATTATTTCAGTCAGATTGTTGCTCATAGGCAAACGATACAACATAGCACATGAAAATGAAACAAGTTGAATTACTTTGTTGGGTTAGGTTAAGTTCAGTTTGTTTAGTAAGACCAATGTTCAATGTTCTGTTGGCATTTCGGTTGGTGTCAGTTCTAGGGTACTTTTAACCTTAGGATTTGTTACAGGATCTTAAATGATAGAAATACTTGAACGGATGGTGAACAAAGGTTACAGAAGGAAAGAAATGAGTGTTTGAAAGCAGTCGAATTAATGATTAAACAACTTGATATCAGCTGATAACTACTTTAGGTGGATGGAGAGAGAATCAGCATTGCAAAGAGCTACATTGAGCTTTTAGCAGCATTTGCACAAAATATGACGACTTGTAGATTTCCATTTGTTTTGCTGCTGTATGTATGTGAGGTGGACAAAACGTAACCAGCGTAACAAAACTAGAACATCTGAACTACGGAAACTTTAAAGTAGGACGGTTTCCTAATATCTGTAAAGGCTTGACCATATAGATTCAACGCGTTGCCCGGTTAGCCTTCGATTCTGCCACTAGTTGTGCTCCGTGCACACAGTAAAAATTGCTGCTCTAGCAACTTGTACCAGTCTTATGCTAACTGGGGCAAAGTGACCTATTGGTTAGCATGACCGTTTCATGGGTGAGAGGTCCCGGGTTCGAGAACAGCCTCAGTCAACCTTGAAATTTCAGAAAGAGAAGGGCCCTGTGATGTCTCGTATTCATGTCGATTGTGGCATCTAAAAGAAACTATGAAATTCCGATGATATTATCTAGCAAAATTGTCCCTCTCACCACCTGGTGCCTGGTTATGGCTGGGCGTGCGTCAAAATCAAAAGCTCTAACAAATGGATTAAACTGCGGTAGCTTTTCGTGACACGTGATACATTCATTTTAAACTTGAAACAATGTATTGCTGCTAAATTTATAAAGATTAGCAACAATGGCCTAATGCTACATACGTCTTTGTGCACTAAACATATCTGGCGGCTAAATTAAATTGAATTGAGTTTACTTACAAGCTAATTTATAATAATTTATGGTGATTTATGATAATTTATGATTTTTTAATGATTTTTAATCGTTTTTTTATGATAATTTATTCCAAAATGTATATTATAATTTTGTATTATATTATATGTTGAATGCCAACTCTTGCATTGTTATTCGTCAGGCTGAATTGAAATGAATTGAGTTTATTTATCAGCTAATGGGAATTTATGATAATTTATTCTAATTTATGATACTTTGTGCTGATGTGTGATAGTTTATTCTAATTTATGCTTTATTATGATAATTTATTCCACATTATTCTAAAATTTATATTATAATTGTAATTTTTATAGGATAATTTTTAATGCCAATTCTCTCATTGTCAATCATAACTTAACTGGTAAAAAAATTGACGCCTCCAATTCTGCCGCTAGTCGCGCTCCGATTAAAAAAGTAACGCTCTAGCAACTGGGGCAAGGTGACCGGATGGTTAACATGACCATCTCACATGACAGGGACCCAGGTTCGAGGCCGAGTGCAGCCAACCTTAACATTTTTGGGAAGAGAATGGCCCAGTGATGTCTCATGCTCATGTCGATTGTAGCGTGTAAAATAACCTGGGAGTTTCCAATGGGATTTAGCTGTAACAATTGTCCCTCTCTCCTACTTGTGCCTTGACTACGGCATGGTGTGCGTCAAAAGCTAAAGCTCTTGGAACTGTTTGAATTGCGTTAGTTTCTCTTAACACGTGAAACGCTGATTTTAAACTTGAAACAATGCATTGCTGCGAAATTACTAAAGTTTTGCAACAATGGTGCTTAATGCAACGTACCACTTTTTGCACTAGACACAACTAGAGGCTGAAATAAATTGAATTGACTTTATTTATCAGCTAATTCTAGTTTATGGTTTTTTGTGCTAATGTGTGATAATTTATTCCAGTTTATGCTTTTTTATGAAAATTTATTTCAATTTGTTCTAAAATTTACATTATGATTTTAATTTTTATAGGATAACTTTTAATGCCAACTCTCTCATTGTCTATCATCACTCAACAGGTTAAAATCGATGCATCCAATTCTGCCACTATTCGCTCTCTGAGCACACGATAACAGGCACTGCTCTACCAACTGGGACAATGTGACTTAATGGTTGGCATGATCGTCTCACATGCTAAACATCCAGTGTGTCAGTCTGGCCTCAGCCAACCTTGACATTTTCAGGAACAGTACGGTCCTGTGATCTCTTGTGCTGATGTCAATTGTGGCATCTAAAAAAACCTATGAATTTATGATGATATTTATCTAGAAAAATTGTGTCTCTTTCCTTCGGCTCCATGGCTATGGCTAAGTATCCATCAAAAGCTAAAACTCTAGCAATTGGATTGAATTGCGTAAGCTTCTCGTAACATGTGATAAGCTTATTTTAAACTTTTTGCCTATAAAAATTGAAAGTCGGTTCTTTGGTTTGATCTCTAGGTGAGAGTAAAATTTCCCCAACAAGAAGAAGAACAACAATTGTAGTCATATAAAAGTAGCATTCAAAAAGCCCTAGGCCTTCTTCATATCTAGGTTTGAAGCTATAAAACTTGAGCATTCGTTCATTGGTTCGATCTCCAGGTGTAATACTGCTGTTACATGCCAGAATATGGGCCACACATGCACTCGAGCTAAAAGCCGTGCAATTTAGTACACAGGTCAGTTCTTAACTTATAAATCGAGCTTGCTATGTAAACCCTCGAGATACCTCATAAGGCACCTTCCTGTACCCACCACCACACTCGCCTGTGTGACGTTATTGACCTTCACATTCTTGCTGATCACGGTCAAACATGAATTGTGACACAAGTCATCCTCAGCAGTAAAAATCGAACTAGAATTTGTTGGTCATCAGTGTCATGGAGAGGACACAGGGAAGCACTTAGGGGCCTTGGGTGTTTTTTTTAGGGTTTTGTATGTAGTTCGATTTCTTCTGCTACAATCTATGTTTTTAGCACGTTCTGCAAGAATTTGTAGGTCATCGATGCTTCATGTGGGTGCAAAGGGGGGGATGCTGGTAGAGGCTTTGTTGGTATTTCGTGAGGATCCATGGCTGGTTCGAGTTCTGCTGTTAGGAATCACTGGTGTATCGCAATGCATGCTTTTGTAATGATCAACAAGAATTTTTCGGGTATCAACCTCATGGAGCGGAAATGGGGGGGGGGAGGAGTTTGAGAGGCTTTGGAGGATTTTTCGCGAGTTCCATAGCTATAGTTTCATTTCTGCTGCTAACAATAACCCGTGTACCAAATTTCATTCATCTAACACTGTATACAAGTATTTGTTAGTCTGGCCTCAGGGAGATGGCACGGGGGGCATTGGGGTGCCTTGAAGATCTCGAAGGGGTTCCATACCTAGTTCAATCGTATTTATATGAATGACTTGTGTACCAAATTTCATGCTTTTAGCTCGATCTGTAATAATTCTTTGGTCAAGCTGCAGGAAGGAGGGGTCAGCTTTCGGGGGGAGGGGGCCTTGGGGACATTTTGTTGGGGTTCCATGGCTAGTTCGACGTGTGGCACAATTCAAGGTTTTAGCTTGATCTGCAATAATTTGTCCGTCAAGCATCAGGGGTGGGGCACAGAGGGGCACAGAGGGGCACAGAGGACCCTTTCGGATATTTCATGGGGGTGCTATGGTTTTTTGACTCGTAATGCTAAGAATTCTGTACCATATTTCATGATTTTGGTTCAAATTGTAAGAATTTGTTGGTCAAGACTCAGGGTGACACGAAGGGGGATGCACTGGGCGTCCTTTGGAGTATTTCATGGAGATTCCATGATTTCACAGGTGTTCCATGGCTAGTTCGATTTGTACTGCTAAGAGTGACTGGTGTACCAAATTTTTAGCTCGATTTTCCAGAATTTGTTGATTAAACCTTAGGGAGGGACGCAGGAGGTGGGGGGCGCTAGGGGCCCTTGGAAGGTATATCATCGGGGTTCCAGGGCTGATTCGATTTATGCTGCTGAGAATGGCTTGTGTACCAAATTTCATGTTTTAGCTTGATCTGCAAGAATTTGTTGCCCAAGACTCTGGGAGCGGGCACGAGGGGTGCTGGGGGAGAGGGTAGCGCTGGGGCCCTTAGGGGTATTTCATTGGATCCGATGGCTGTTTCGATTTGTACTGCTAAAAAAGACTTGTGTATCAAATTTACATGTTTTTAGCTCGATTTGCAAAATTTTGTTGCTCCACTTAATGATTTCTGCCCAGTGCACTACAGTAATAAATGCTCTGCCGACGAGAATACTACAGTCACATTAAAATCGCGTTCAAACGGCCCTGGTCGTTATTAATACCTACAATTTAAGCTATAAAAATTGCAATCGGTTCATTGGTTCGATCTCTAGGTGAGAGCAAAATTTTGAGCCAGTTTGGCTTTCCGTCACAAGCGTATTATCGTTACATTATAATAGAATGTGACATGCCCTAGGCCTTGTCTGTACCTAAGTTTTAAGCTATAGAACTTGAAAATCGGTTCATTGTTTCTATCTCCAGGTGAGAGCAAAGAGTCCCAACAACAACAACAACAACAACAACAAGAAATGGCCATACAATGAATGCCGAACTGTTCAATTGTTGTCATTAAAATTTGGAATGCTTTGAACTACTTACGACACGACCCCACATACCGAATTTCGTTGGTCTATGTCAATTCTGGGCGAAACTATAGGAGTTCAAAGTTTGACGTTTAACATGGAAGTTCATGCTGAGGTTTATATATGGACTGCTACCACAGGTGTTGATAATTCGGTGAAGAGGTGTACAATAATGAGTTATTTATAATTTCGAATGGTACATGGTTCAGGAAAGCCAGAATACATGCGCGATGCTGTTGACAGCATATCTAGTTTAGGAACTCCTAGTTTAGGACAGGCCTTGCCGGTGAATGGTGCTGTTGGGATTTGATGACAATGCCTCCGATAACTTCACGGCTGAAGAAGTCTGATGATCTGAGTAGGAGCTCATTAGATTCTGTCTCATCATTCCTGCCATAAGATGTAGCCATTGCTGTTGGATGACATAATTTTTTTTGTATGCAATCAGATATAACGTCAGATTCTGGGATAGAGAAGATAAGCAAAATACAGCCTGTAGTTCTATGAATTTGGGAGTTTTCCCTTATTTTTTCATGAACAAGGTCATCACACAAACAAACCATCAATTTGTTACGAAGCTAGGTTAAACTTTTTAATCGATACAGATGTGGCTTCATTTAATACATTAGTCCAAATGAAAATAAATATTTTATTTCGTTGACGAAAAGCCTCACACTTTTCAGTTAAAAGTGACTCGTGACTAAAAATCAATAAGAGGAAACCATGGAAACGGACTTCAAAACCAACAATTATTAATTAACTTGTGCTGTACCCGCCCACTGTGGTCTAGTACCCTTCACACATGCATGAATAATTAAGATAGTGGTGTAGAATACATTGCCTGGTATTCTAATTTGAAACTGCAATTGATTAGGTCACTTGATATTTTCTGCTCAACAGACGGGCAATAATGCAATGAAAAGTGGCAAATCTGAAACAACGTTTTGATGTCTTGTGAAGTTTCAGAATTAAACAGCTTGATACATACGACTACGTGAAAGGTAAGCAAAGTGTAAAAATAGCCAAAAAAATAGCTCTTCTGGAGATTTTTCCTCTCTGAAAGTTGTCGGTTGCTGATTGTCAGTTCAGAACGATATTGTGAACCTATCCACTTTTTATTCGTTTGTAAGTTTCATTACAAAAAGATCAGCGAACCTATGTCCCTTTTATTCATTTGTAAGTTTTATTACAGAAACATTAGTGAAACTGCGCATCTTTTATTCGTTAGACTACGAAAAATAGCGGTGTAGTCTAATTTTAAAATAATTAAACGATGGTGCCAGCACCATGTAGGCTGATCGAGCATTCCATTATTTGACCTCTCGCTTCCCCCCAAAACCGATCCTGAACATCACCAGAGTAAAGTTGCTTACATATACAGAATGTACAGTAAATTCTGAACCAGATAGGCCTATATGATATAGGCCTATACAGTGTAGGCCTATACGATGTACGCCTTTACCATATTAGGCCTAAGGTGTACAAATCAGCACACTATGAGCAAAATATGCACCTAATAGGAGTAGGAAATGTCTTCCACAATAGGCATTCACTCGCAGTAGCACCAGTACATTACTGTATCATATCTTACCACGTTCCATAAAACAGGCCTATACCATATAGGCCTACCTGGTTCAGGATTTCTGAGATATAGCCTACTGTATATTGTGGAACTAATCTTGACCTGAGGAAATATTCTCGCTTAAGTTTGAGGGAGTATCCCCTCGTGTTGGAGGTAGAAAGTTAAAATAAATCGCCAGAGTTTATGTCAAAGCACGTGGTTAAAAATATGATAGATGCGAATGAGATATTCTCCTTGGAAATCTCAAGAAAACAGACAAGGTAGAGTTGCGAAGAGCGGAAGTAAGGAATGGATTTAAGTTGTCCACACCAGTTAGTAAGACACCATTGACAGTTTTCAGAATGGGAAACAAAAGAAGCGTAATAAGGACGACCGATCATGTAAGTCAAATCTCGCTTATCTTCTTTACGTCAAATCCTGTTTGCGTGATTAGGCTCAGAATTTGTTTATCCTATTCCGAAAATGCCTTGTCTTCCAAATGTTGTTCATCTCCGTTATGTCAAATCTCCTTACCTTGTTCACCACATTCACTTAAAATCTTGTTTAACTTGTTAGATTCCAGTAGTTTCATTTGTCTCCTTATCTCAGATCTCGTTTATCTGAGTTATCTCAAAAAACGTTCGTCTTAAGTATCTCATGTAGTGATTATATCATTTATCACAATTCTACGTAATTTACCTGACACATCTCCAAGAAAAAAATAACGGATATTAGGTTTGAAAAGTGCCTAATCGTAGAAAATAAGGATGTAAGCTTTTAAAAAGCTGAATTCTCTAATAGAAAAAAAAGAAACAGCATGTTAGGGTGGAGGAAGAATGAGGTTAGCACCAACCTCAGTCACAGTGCAGTGGCCAGTGTTGCCAATACGGCAAACCTTACAGACATGTTTACCAATCCCCAAATCAAGATTTTATCTCATAAGAGGTGTAAGCCTTCAGTGCTTAAAAGTAATTCTTGGTTTTTTGGGGGTATTGGAGATTCTTTTACATGTAATGGTACAACACTGATTATTTACATGTATTTTTCATATCTGTTCCTTTAGAACATTCTTTTGAAAGTATGTATTTTATATGCTTAATTGTTTTCTTAATCCTAATACACACAGCCCACAATCAAATATTTCTTCATATAATAATCAAAACCATTCATATGGTACCAGACTCTTTGTTCACACAGAATGTACAAATGAAAACAGTAATTTGGTTTCTCTTTTCTTGCAGAGAATAACAAGTTATTAAGTTCAGAGTACGCACTTTTGATTGGTTATCCTTCAGTATATGAAAAAATCATGCATCGCCGAGTGAATACCTGTTGGATCAGAAAACGTAAAGCGCAGTGGAATATATTCGACGTAAAGA
>JAHWFP010190309.1:121679-143510 GCA_023313725.1 Lithobius niger | reverse complement strand
TAATGTGCACACCTATAAACGAATATTGTGTAGCCTAGCAGGAATTCGTATTTAAAAAAATTCTTATTTGCATCTAAATCTTGGTTAGTGCATTTTAGAGATACATCAGTGTAAATAAAAGATGAATACTTACCATTTAAAGTACTTTTGAAAGTGTTAAATTAGAGCCTTTTTTTAACCCATTCTTAGGTAATGTTACTGTCCACCAAAGCGGTACATCAACCATAACTGCAGGCATTTTGCATGTGGCAACTCCAGTTTCCATTAGCCAAAATCGTGATGGAAGCTTCGACATGCAAATTGCAGGGTCTGGGCAGGGAGCAGACAACAATGCACAACCCATTGGACCTAGTCACCCAGCCACAGGTCAGAACAGGTCTTCTAAAATCATACACACAAATTTATATCATACACGGCGATAGCCGTGTATATACAGTGTGAGTCAAAAGTATCGACCCAGTAGATTTTACAGCCGCACGATTTGGTTTAGCCACCAAACAACCATCGATCGTTGGTCATCATGGAGGGGACCACATATTAAGATCATTAAGGGGTGCCCCCTGGCCCTGCCCCCCTTAAATAAATTTTCTACTTCCGGTTCCTTTAGGAATTGGGCATTGGTCCCAATTTGAGATATGTGCGGGCAGTTAATTCATGGTGAATGCAGAAAACAGCATGCAAATCGGTCAACAATAGCGTGAGCTATGACCAAAACTCGGTAGTGCAAATGTTGGCTTCAGTGCATAAAATTATACCCTGAGCAGTTTTGTGAAATGGTTGATTGCATGTAATAAAGTGCAGTAGGAAACAGCAAACGTAACGAAATTGATGAGGGTTCGGCTAGGACATGTTTGTGCAGTGTTTGTAGCACATGTAACAAACTGGTGTTCAACCGTGAAGCGCGTATCGAGGTTCAAACAAATATTTCAACAAATGTGCTGTCTGCCATAGAAACGTACTGTCTACGTCAACTAGTGAGTGACTGGTGCCTCCCTTCCCGAAATCAGTGAGCAAGAAAGAAGCCCTTTCTTGGACACCCAGGGGAATAGGTATTGATTTCAAGCATGGTTGCTCCCAGCCCTGCCCCCCCCCCCCTTAAATAAATATTCAACTTCCGGTTCCTTTAGGTCGATTGCCAGTGGCTACATGTGTAACAAACAAGTGCACAAACATGTCCTAGCCGCACCCTCATCAACATCGTTACGTATGCAATTCCTTACACGCCATCAACCAATTCACACAACGGTGCAGGGTATTATTTCATGCACTGAAGCCAACATTTGCACTAACGTGTTTTGGTCATAGCTCATGCTATTGTTGACCGATTTATATGCTGTTTTCTGCATTCACCATGAATTAACTGCCCGCACATATCTCAAATTGGGACCAATGCCCTATTCCTAAAGGAACCGGAAGTAGAAAATTTATTTAGGGGGACAGGATCGTGGGGTGCCCCTTAATGATCTTAATATTGGCCCCCTCCGTGGTGACCAACGATCGATGGTTGTTTGGTGGCTAAACCGAATCATGCGGCTGTAAACTCTACTGGGTCGATACTTTTGACTCACCCTGTATATGACTGAAGTCCTCTCTCCAGCAAAACTAAAACAATTAATTTCTCCGTTTCTATTCAATATATTTCGACCAAACTTGGCCAGATAGTAGATAGCAACTTTTCCCAACTTTTATGCAATTCCGTGCAAGAGTAAACGGAGCCACACGTAAATTTGAAAACTGTTCACTTGTTGTTGTTGTTGTTCTTGTTCTTGGCTGACACGGTTTCAGAAAAAAGTACTGCACATACCTAAAATCTGAAACATGACCTGAGCCAGAAATTTTCCTGGGATTCAACCGTACAGTGACCACTTTTTCGATTGGTCGATCCATTCCGGAGTTATGAGACCCTAAACGATCATTTTGATTGTTTTACATTGTTTTAACCATTGTATTTAGGGAACAATGCCACTCAGCAAACTCCAGATTCATTCTTCGTGCACGTGTTATGGCTTTGCTAAAAACTTGATTGTGAAACCAAACTAAGCTGCATTGTTAATTTCGAGGCCTCGAAATTGGCAGCTAAAAACGATAGAATTGTGTATTTATTTCGCAGATGCAGGCTTTCAGAGCTGACTTGAATTGTTTCAAAGTGGCCAGCAACAATTGACTGCATGTATAAACCTTTGTAGCGCGACGCCGTAGCTGTAAAAAAGGTACACGGATTACAAATAAAAACGTCAAGTGAGCCGTAAAAAAGGGGTTATATCATTGAATTTTCACTTGTTAAAATGTACACGGATAAAAATTGATGATTTTTTAATTGAAATAATCAAATGTACAATTGAGAAAATTGCGTCTGTTTAAATGCTGTTGTGCTTTACGAATCATATATTTAAAACGTAAAGCACAACAGCACTTAAAACAGATGCAATTTTCTCAGTTGTACATTTGATTATTTCAATTAAAAAATCATCAATTTTTATCCGTGTACATTTTAACAAGTGAAAATTCAATCATGTAACCCCATTTTTACGGCACACTTGACGTTTTTGTTTGTAATATGTTCTTTGTGCCAATGGTAGCTAAGTCATCGAACATGTATTTTGGTTTTCTTGTACGTTTAAAACTACTTTGTTATTATTTGTGGTGGACTGGCACATTTATTCCAAATTCATTCAGGAATTTACCAAAATTTAGGAAATTTAGGCAAATACTACAATTAATCCCATAATGCTGTAACATAAAAACTAGTTTATGCCCTGTAAGGCTTCATCCAGTTAATTAGCTCCACAGCAAATAATATAGTTCTGAATTAGTCCAGTTGGCAGAAACAGTCATATTTAGAACTTATAAAAGTTTCTATTGACGTGGTAATCTAATTCAGTAATCCCATAGGCCGATGAAGGTTTCATAGATTTCACCAAAACAGTCTGCACAATTTACAGAAAATACCGAGAATTTTGCAGAAAAGAACTCGGCCAAATAAACGAATTGCTGTTTAAAAAAAAACGAAGACGAAAATGATAGGAATGATGATGCTGTTTGAGACCAGCCAAATATCAGAAAAATTTGGATGTAGATTTTGTAGACACCCTGATGAACTTGGTCGATTCAAGAGATTAATTTAGTAGTCTATTGACATTCTTTTTTTTTTTTTTAAACCATATTTTAAGTAGGATGCAAGTCATAGTTTGAATTGTACCTGATAGTGTTATTTGTTTAATTGTAGAGCACGAGATCAGCATGGATGATATTGAATGGCTCTGCAACCAACTAGGACGAGACTTTATTGCTTTGGGCTACCGACTTCCTGTAAGCAATGCTGACATGGAAATATTAACGGCAGATTACGGACCCGACGGACGTAAACAAGTAATCCGACAGATGCTTATAAAGTGGAGAAGTGACAGAGCCGAGAATGCAACGCGCGAACATCTAGCTGGGAAGTTACGAGAAATTGGGAGAAGCGATACTGCTAGAGAACTTTTGAAACGACCTTAAGCAAAGGTTTATGACTGATACAGAAAAGTGTTCAGTGGTGTTGCTTGCTGAATAATTGAGCAGTGAACCGAAAATTGATCTGAAGCTACAGCATGTGCTGCTACAAAGATTTAGCTGCATTCAACAACAAGTAGATGACTTTTTATTTTTTTTTAACTTCATTCTTCTCGTATCATAGCAGTGTAGGTATACAGTGAAGTATGTACTTCTATGGTAGTTTTGTATCATATTATTCACACAGTGAATATTTTCATATAAATACATAAATTGACTAAAGGCCAATGGAAATATGGCAGACACTGGAAGTCATAATGGAAGTATGGCAGACACTGGAAGTCATAGCTTCCACTAGAAATAACATCTGTCACCTTTATGCCTGCGCGTATGTATGTACATTTAATCAGTCATTCCAAAATGTTAATGCATAAAGGTGGTTTATTTGTGCTGTTCTGTTGAATAATACGGATGCCTCTGACACGCTCCAAACACCACAAGTACATAAAATCCACAATTTAATAATTTTTGGCCATAACCTTACAGGCCTTGTTCACAACTTAAAAAAAAACACAAAAATGCACAAGCACAGATGCAGGACAACAGTCACTCGTCCGCCTTGTTGTCCTGCATTCTGTGCTTGTGCATTTTTGTGTGTTTTTAAAACGTGAACAAGCCGTGTACAATTATGGCCAACGGCAAAAATTATTAAATTGTGGATTTTATGTGCTTGAGGGGTTTGGTGCCTGTCAGAGGCATCCGTTTTATTCAGCTATATTGACTCACAGAATCAACTTTCAATATTGTACTGTTCTGTTATACCTTGGGTAAGATATTCATTAGTAAAGTTATTCGTTAATAAAGTTTAAAACACTCTGCATGACACACAAGATAATACAATACACATGGCTAGTCCCATTGTTCAAAGATTGAATAATTTAATAGGCCTAGTTCAAAACATGGGAGTATGACTCTTCAAGTGTTACACCACCTTGGTCAGGAATGGCACTAAACAACGATCTCGTGATTTTTTGAAATCAGATTTTGCTTTTTTTTTTCAAATGGGACTCAAGTAGCAGAAAAAAACCACGGTGTTTATTTTTTGTGAAATTCATGAGTTATCGCAAAACTCCATGGAATTCCAGTAAAATTCTAGAGTTTAATTTTACCTTGTAGTAGTTTTGAAACTAGTCTAATCACTTGAGCAAACCCCCTGCCACACTTGTTAACCAAAACCGAAAGTTGCAGTCCAAACCAAAAAGCCCCAAACATCACAGGATGGTGAAAGCAAAAAAGTAACCACATGATTCTATCCCACTTGGACAAAAAACACCAAAATCATTAATTTCAGTTAAGACATGATTTAAAAATAAAACGAAAGTTAAAGAATCCAATAACTGCTCTACAAAACAAATTCTTTGATATCGCACCATCATCAGTTAGGCTGGTACACGAAATTTACAAATGTCAGATGTTTTGTTCGATGTTTTATTTCTGGATAAGACCATTAACATTTCATTAGCATTTATTTGGTAGCATTTCAGTTGCTATGAAGTATAAAAAAATTTTGTTTGTCTGAGGAAATGTCAATCTGCTGTCTTAATTTCATTTTTTGGCCCCAGCAAGCACTATTCAAACTCGTTGCTCTGTGACCTGGTCTAAACTAGAAGTATGCGTATAAAACCTGGAAAGACTAACCAACTCAAAATTACCAGACATGACTACTTGACAACAACATTATTAACGTACTGAAAATTGTGAAAAATTTTTTTGCTGTTTTTCTGTTGTGGGGTCGCAAAATTCAGTTGGCTAGCTATTTCTGGATTTAGGCCAGGCTAACTGACAATGATTAAAGCAATGTGTACGCAAAAACAAAGTTATGCAAGCGTATTAACAATTCTCCAAGAAAATTAATTTGGGATACTCCAGTCAGTGTCAACATAAAATTACCGTTATATAAATCTTTCTCCAAAAATAAATAGTTCAAACGTGAAAACATTAACATTTGCAGTGCCTGCATTAAACACAACTGACATGTGCAATCGGTAAAACAGGCCAGTTAGGCCTAATCAGTGCAGTTGGGCTTTAGTAGGCAAGAGAAAGTTTGATCGGAGATCGTAAAAAAAATTGTCTTTGTTCTAGTACCATTCATAATAATAATTGGAACAGCCTGCTGTTATATGTATTATATCTGCAGTACCATTCATAATAATAATTGGAACAGCCTGCTGTTATATGTATTATATCTGCAGTTTTGAAAAAGGAAACGCTAAATTTAAAAGTACAAGTACACTCCACAAACATGGTGGGCGACCACATCATCGCCCACCATCATTAAGTGTTTGTCGAAAATTTTGCTCCAGACGAATTTCGTTTGTGGAATGAACTTTTGAATTTAGCGTGTTTCTTTCTCAAAATGACTTGTGATATCCAAAGTAGATCGCCGTTCGGTATTTTCGCTAGTACTATGCCTGCATTTCAAAAAAGCTGATTTTGGATAAAAACAATGCCGATTTCAGTATTTTTCATGGTACTACGAGTATCAGGACTGGCATTGTCCTAAACATTTTCTGTTGTCAAATAATGGGGCATGAATTTAAGCTTTTCTTCCCAAAATGTAAGTTGCAGTGCGCTTTTTTATTGTTTCGTGTCTTGTGTGTTGTGCTTAGTGTTTTAAACAACCCACATGTCTAATCACACAATCATAAAGTCATCACACATCTAATCCTGTTTCTACAAATTGTTTGATTGGCTATCTCTACTTACCTTCAGTGAATATTTTAATGGCATTCATATCAGTTACTACAACTTTTTTTCACCACCAAAGGCATTTACACAGAATTTTACTGCTGTATTTCATTGTTTTTTTTTTTGTATGATTGAAAATAATTTGCGTATTTATTTCATATGATTAGCATTTTTCTTCTATCAATTTCAGCCAAATACTAAGTTTATGCCATCAGGATGTGTCAACATAGGACTTTACTTGCAGTTATTTATTTCTGTTAAGAATTCTGACAAAGCTGTTGAACAGAATTTACAGGATAGTAAATCCCAACAGCGATAGTGTATATTAAAATAAATCAGAATTAGGAAAGACGTGTCTCGAATTTGACCTTCAAAATTAGTAGGTCTCCTTTTTTCGACTGACTGCAGGGAGGTTAAGGTGTTGGAGATAGTGCTAATATTTTAGGTGTGAATGTAAACTTAAATCTAATGGAAAATATCATTCATTATGATCAATATGAAGACTTTCTACACAGTTGATGCTTACTCTCTCAACCAACATTATTTATCACTTCTCGAAGCATTTTTAGTTCCTTCACCCATTCAGGTAATTCAGTAGTTCAGAAGCAAGAATTCTACACTCAAATGGAGCCAAGGCTTTTAAACCTGGCTGCCCACCAACATCAATACTTTTTATTCCTTTGTAGAATGTCTGCTAATACTTTTACGGTAACTGAATAGTAACTTGTTTGTTGCACATCTTTTTTTTTTTGGATTTCACAGGGTTTTTTAATATCGTGTCAAATTTTTTATTAAAATCGATTGGGCTGTCTCTCCTCTGTTTAAAGTTCTGAAATGACGGATGTTTAAAGAAAAAATTCCTTTTTAAGGCCACTTAAAAAAAGAACGTTGGCTCTCGGGCCTTTTTCTCATGAAATCAGTGCAAGAGGGGCGAAATTTTATTTTTTATTTTTTTATTTGTTGACCTTATTTTTCTGTACATTTTGGGATATTATTTTTTATTTTGGGAAAAAAAAGAACACTGCCTCGTAATTTTGTTACCCCATGTCGATAAAATTATTTAACGACAAGAATGGTAATTTTATATTTTCATTTCTCAATAAGACACTTTTGATCTGTACCTTTCGTTTTTGCCGCGTCGTTTCTTTTTATTTCCCGTCAAAAAATCAGTACAGGTGGGGCCTGAGAACCAACTTTTCTTTTTTTAATGGCCTAAAAGCTGTAATGCTAATAATTTCTTAAATGGGACGTGTCCTTTCGATGTCAGCCTTTAGGGCCCAAGTGCACTAAGTGGCCAGGCCGGGTGACCAAGTCGCTGCAGCCAATGAGAATTCTTACGGTTTATGTAAAACCACGCACTAACCTTTCTGATTGGCTGCACCGATTTGGTTGTGCAGCCTGGCCACGTAATGCGCCTGAGCCCTAACTGTTGTTACAGTAAAGCACTGGGATACTAGACGGATTGGCTACTGTTATGAAAACTTACACCGCCTGTTACTTTCGAAGCAGCGTGCAGGCACATCACTTCTACTTGTTGCGTTATTAGGTGTCAAAGTTGTCTCGTCATTTCACAAAAATTCATACAATTTAGAGGTTACTGTCAAGTCAAGAAGTGTGTGCCAAAAAGCTATTGGGCTCTCCTTCGTTGGCCTTAGAAATGATTACTTTTTATGCATTCGTTCAACTTGTTATTACTGCTTGGGGGCAAGTATTCGACGTAAGTTAGAGTTAACACGCAAAAAAATAATAAATTAGAACATGACACTCATACAAGCAGCAGCACTCATTCGATGATATCTTGTTTTATGCAATTTCTTTATCAAATTAGGGGTGCTAGTTATTATCAAGTCAAGAGTTTTGTTTAGGGGCCGGGTGGAATGCTCTTTCACTACCAATAAAACGCCTCGACAAAAATGTCATGTCTATAATTTCATCGAACTCATAAAATTCGTTGCTAGTGGCAGCCAACCCTCTTTACACTAAATTTGCATTACCTAGTACCAAAAATTTGGAAATTTTTGCGTGTCCCAGTCATATACACAGACAGACTGGCGACACAGCCAACCTTTGCTAAACGTTCTTAATATACTGTAGCTTTTTGACGCGCACCCAGCTTAAGCCATGGCGCCAGAAGGAGAGAGGGTAAATATACTGTCAGAACTTTTAAAATCAAAGAACTTGCGGTATAGCGACCTGAAATCAAATGCTCCATTTTTTGTGACAGTGTTGTTTGTACTGTTCTGTGCACAAAGATTATTAGGAAGGCAGGAGTAGGCATACTTACTTCCAACCACTGACAGCTTCACTTGGTTTCCTGCAAACGTGATTATTGATGATCAATTAAAATGGAAGCACAGAAAAAGAAATAAAAGTTTGGATGGAAGGCATTCTTTGCTTTTAAAGTGCTGCCGAAAACTCCTAACACTCTGAGGCCGGTCCAATAACTTTATGCCTCACGCCTATTATGTATTTTGTTTTTCGAGGGAGGGGCGGGGGCAAAAACAAATATATTCTGATTTATTTACCTCTCTATAGGCTTTCATGTTTTAAGCATTTGTGAAAGTGGAGAAACGTCAGAAAATGTTGATTTCGATACAGACACAATTTTTCACAGGTGGCTGGGTGTGGAGAACCCTCTAGATCGGGGGCCCTACGCAGCCTCATTTTCCGCTTATGCCTTGGGCGGCTTTGACTTGAGATGATTTCATGTTGTATGTCATGACAGTGGTTGCTTATCACCATACAAACTTCATTACCACGATTATTTTGTGAATTGGCATGTTTAGTAAGACTAACAAAATTACTGAATAAAATGAAATTGTCAATTGATGTGTGTGAATTGATTTTAACATAAGTTTACTGCAGTACCCCCAGTAACTTTGGTAATTTTGATAATTTTGATTATTTGCCTGCTTGATGGGATTGCAGACAGGGAAAGCGAAGTTTTAAAGGCTTGGTCTTATTGCAAAGGGCAGGGGTTTGTTAAAATTGTTATCAAGATTTTTAACATTATGAAAATATAATATTTTTGATAACAGTTTTAACAAACCCCTGCTATTTGCAATACGACCAAGCCTTTAAAACTTAGCATTCCTGCCGCCAAACCATCGTGGAGGCAAATAGCTCTATACCACGATAGAGAGGTGCAAAAGGGAGACAGGAGACAGGAGACAAAATAAGCAGGGACGTGCACGCAGAGGGGGGGGGGGCTGAGCCCCTGCCCTCATGGCAAAGTGCCCCTTTTTTTCTGAAAAAGTGCCCTTTTTATGGAGCGGTAGTGTAAGAGAGCCTAAAAAACGCAAAAAAAGACAATAACTGTTACGAAAGTAGTGCAAAGAGGCGCAGAACTGGTTAAAATCCCACAAAAAGGGGGTAAAAAGAGGTTAAACACCAAAAAAAAAAAAAAAAGGTCCCCAGAAAAAAGGAAGTTTGCCCATGCCCTCTCGGGGGCCTGTGCACGTCCCTGAAAATAAGCATTATAAGCATAAGTGGTCCCACAAGCACTGTCGGATCTCCATTTGCGTGTTACAGTGGACGAGTGAAAAAGACTAAATACCAGGGCCTGCACCTGGTTAATTTTGGGTTTCATTACCTATCAGAAAGTATACATTACCTATTTTTAGCAGATCCCCCTTTGGGCGTTGTTTTCCCCTAGAAAGTTGTCTTACGTGGCCGGCTCGTAATACTGTGCATGTCCGGAGGTACGCTAGTCTATATAAGACTGGCGCAGCGGCTTATCATCATCTTCCTCCAACCTCCAGAGCCTAGTCTCATGGAAGGGAGGCTGGGCGGGTATTAGGTAATGTATATTTTCGTATAGGCAATAAAAACTAAAATTAACCAGGTATAGGCCCTGGTATTTTAGTCATTTTATAGCCGACGAAAATGTATATCACCTATTTTTTAGCAGACTTCGTTGCCTCGTTGGAGGACTAGGGTCAACTACCCGCATTACGAGCCGGCAACCCCAAGGATCCTGTCCCGATGAAGACAACCCTAAAATTCCAACCTACCTCACCTTGGTAAACTCGAATGACAGCAACGGATCGTAAGTCCGGAGCTGAACGTGTTGCTGTCAAAAAATGGTGAGAGGCTGGCATATTGTGATCTGCAGAAGGATCGTAGGTGGATCGTGTCGCATTAATACGGTGACTAACATCTTGGGGTTACAAGGTACAGAATCAAATCATAGTAAATGAATCTTACCTTGGCAGTGGGAAAGCCTTGTTATCTGTAGTAAACTTAAAAACTTGGAAATTCCGTGATAAGAGTGATGATGCTTGTGGAAGTCGTGAACTCGTTAGTTGATCCCTTTTTAGCTGAAGGTAAAGTAAGTGTATGCGTTTGTGACAGGTCGTCGTAAATGGAAATATTTGCAGGAGAACGTTTATTAGATATAGATGATGCTGATGTGTAGGACAAGTACTGAGAAAGTTCTATTCTTGCGAAGTCCAAGATCCTCATGTAGGAGATTCCGGGAATAGGCCTCTCGCTATCCGAAGCGAAAGATGGTAGGAGCGTGATTAGTGTGGTGTCTATTGTGGGACACGGAACCCTAATGCAACACCCGTGGCTTTTCGACGCCACGGGGAACAAGGCGGACCACTGGATGGGATTGAGGAGTGGGAAGGATACCGTGGAACACGGGAGTAAACGTTGAATCACTGTCATATTGCTGTCATATTGCACCAAGCTGTCAACGCGCCATTTAGCCTCAATCCATCCCCCCCCCCTTCCCCCCCGGTAAGATGCGGTAGCGTTGGCCCAATTTGTTATTCGAGCGACACTGGCTGTGGGAGGTGGATTGTCCGTCGGAGTGAACGACCGGATTGCCGTGGTGGACGGATCGCGGTACGGGGAATGCAGTGGTGATGGAGCGTCATTATGTAATGCCGGAACGGATGGCGAGAGACCATGATCCGGACGGACGGGTGAAGTTCGAGGTGACCGGGTGGTCGTAGAGTAAGGAACGTTGTGCAAACGTCTGGTATGGGACCGGGCGTAGTTGAAAGCTCACCATGGTGGTGATGAAGGGATTGGCGATTGCCCACGGCGATCCGGCCTGGAGGAGTGCGAAGTTTATACACAAAGAGTAATTTCAGCGTTTCAATAGTTCCAATTCATTGTGGAGGGCTGCATTGGTTTGTCGTAACTGATTGTTGTCTTCTTGTAGGTAGGCTGTATTAGCGGCGGCCTCACGAAGCGTTGGAATTTCAGAAACTGAAGCACGGAGTGAATTATATTCTGATGAGAATTGCTTGCAGAACTGCCCGAATATTGAAGTCCACATTTTCCATGTCGCGGACTAAAAGATCGAGTCCACGAGTTAACGCTGCTCTGAGTGCAGAGGCTGAAGAGAATGGGGGAGGCTCATTGTCCGGCGGAGTCACGGCTGGCGAAATAAGAACCGTAGAAGAATGAAGAGGTGAGACCTCATCATGTAGTGGCGGATCGGGGCCAGATAGGCCGGGTACTGTGGCTATGGCTGGTGGTGGATGAAGCGGTCCATAAGGGATCGTACGAACCGGCGGATCAGTCGGGACAGGTTTTGTTGGTTGTTTAAGTGGCGGAGCAAACCTTACTGCAAGCTTAGACGGAGCACGAGGGACTCTGGCCATCTTAAATTGGTAAGTGAGTTTTAGGCGGAGCGATAACCGCCCATGTTCCGGTGTTAGAAAGTCTGGAGGTGCCGGCAATGGCTAGAGCGTCGTCTTGATGAGAAGCAACTTGTTTTTTCTGGCGTTTCGGTGACGAAGTAACAGTGTGGCCTTTCAAAGAGGAGTGTAGTGGTTGTGAAGGTACTTTGTTCGCAGTTTGTTTTCTTATGCGATGACACATGGCTAGTAGTTGTAGAAGAGGCAGCGTTAAGAGGCAATGTGACCAGAAAAGATCGCTTGATTTGCTGCGCGGAAGCATTGCACTGCATTATTCGTTTTGTTGGTTAATCTTTTCAGGGCTGGTGTTTATAATTTATTATAATATTTTCATCTCTCTAAACTTTATGGAAATTAAATTAAATAAAAATTTTTTATTTTAAAGGCATCCTGAAATAGGAAAAAAAAAACAGTGATTATAGAGAAAACATAGAAAATAGATTAATAGAAAAGAAAAATTTCTATTGGAAAATTGTGAAACAGTGGTGGGTTATATCGTGTGTGGAAAACAAAGAAATAGTGATGCAACAAGTGAAAAATAAGAACGTGAAAAACGCAGGTTACCCCAGCAGCACTCCTCCATTAGGGTGATGGAACTGAAAGGATGCGACTAAACTGAAGAAAACTGAAAAATTATCTCCCCCACTACCAAACAATAGGGGATTACGTGTGAGGTGTGTATGGCTGTGTGTATGTAAATCTCGTTATTTCAAAGCTACATGATTTTAAATTTAACCAATATAAGAAATCTATTACTCAATAATCTAACACTATATTTCTATGTTTAGGCGTCAAAGTATTTGAAATTTGGTTAGTATATTAATCTGCATTGTATTGAAAGCTGACGGAATAATACATTAAATAACTGTTGATTTCCCTTTTTCAATATTTGCAGTGTTCGGTTTTTAGATGGTTGCAATGGTTGAGGAGAGCAGTAAGGTTTCAAGTGGACTTAACTCTTCAGCAACATTGCTGCATCTGAAACTTTACAGGAAAGCTTATTCGTTTTCATTTGTTGTTTTGGTTTTTGTTTAGTTAAATTTTGCCTTAAACTAACCAGTTCGTATTTGCTTTCTGTTTTAAATACTGAATAAAGTACAGAAGTTTTAAAGAAAATAACGATTCTGTAAGAATATTTAAATGACTTTTTTTGTAAATCTTGACGCAGTCAAGCCTTCTATGTCAGCCTGTTTGCTCCAAAACTCTGAACGAGCGTCACAAATCACTGAAACAGGGGTTTGTTTGTAAGCTTGCATGCAAAACGCATTTTTTTTTTAAACTTTCGTTTACCACGTTTTAGTCTACTCAAATACTCAAATCGAGCATTGTTCTTTGTCTTGCTTGAATTTCTAGCACGCACAGAAGTATTGTTATTGTTCTTGTTTTGTTAAAGGCAAACAGAATTACACAACCCGATAAAGCGAAAAAATTGCGATTTTTTTTTTTTACTCTGACTGTACATATTTGGTGTATTGAATTGAAAATAATATACATAGCCTAATGGCTGCTGTGGTTTGCATCTGCTAAAGTTTATAGAAGAATCGCTTGAGATTGTAGGAGTTTTTTCCCTGTTAAAAAATGGAACGAGATGGACAGCAGGCGCTCAATTTGACATGAAAAATCCAGATAAGGATTTTTCGGTAAGGACAGGTTGGCGTAATCTTAGAGGTGTGCTGTTTCTGAAGCAGTGCTCTGCTGGTTTTAACCGTTTTGTTACTTCCTGTTTATTAAATTGATAAAACGATGCAAAGGTATAGAGATAAAGGAGTGCCTTATCTCATACAGCACACATCGTCTAAAGACACGACACGGCAAGTACACTAGTGAATTTCCTAAACAGTAAGTCAAATTCTGATATATTTTTTACGCGTAGTGTTCAGTTTTCAATTAATCTGGACATCAATGCAAATTTAGAGCGTTTCCCCACAAATTTGCTTATTTAGTAACTTTTTAAGTTCAGCATAAATTTAGGCAACTGCTATTAACTTGCTTCGTTTGAATAGGGGTGCCTATCGACCATTATCTTTGTTATATTAGTGAATCAGTTCTTACAGGTTGTCTCAACTTGAACCGCTTTTAAATCCACGATGGTTTTATAAAAAGTTGTGTGGTATCATGGTAGAATGACGAGCATTGATTTTCGCCCGCTCTTTTTCTTTTGGGGATGGGGGTTAAAATGCACGTGATTTGGAAAGTGCTGCTCAAAACAAGGGGGTTGATTTTTGTATCATTTTTTTTTTGCTTCTTATAAATGAAAATCGGGGAACCTTAACTGGCGCTCAACTTCTTAAATAAGAAACTAATGGTCATTAGAGTTAAGTTTGTTGTATTCTGTCAGACGGTTTTTCACACTACGATGACGTTGCTGTGCGCATCGTGACAAAGTAATGTAAACCAGTCTGACTATCGGGGTGAAGCCCAGTTTCCCGGCCTGCGTAGAGATGTTACGGGCCGTAAAACACTTACTTGTACTGCGGCCGGGTTTCGCAACCTCATATCGGCTAGCTAAGTGTGTGGCCTTACGATCTGACGGACCAACCAAATAGAAGATACACGGTGCCAGCCGGCACAAGATTTAAAAGCCGCTGAGGTTCTCGCTGTTGGAATCGTGCTCGAGGTGTTAGTCTCGAATAAATCACGTTGATTTGGCCCATAAAAGTTTTATTATCATTAGCAGTTTGGAAAAGTCAGTATGGGGACACACAATTTTAACCAGTTCAATTGCGCCACGACTGCTCTTTAAATTATTCTGCTCTCGCCTCAGTTTAGTGTACTGCCTCTTTAAACGTCTATGAGGAGATAATATTCTCAGTATTACGAGTCAGTAGTTACCAACATTCGGTGGAAGCCTGAATAATTCTCCCGAACTTCTGATGCTTTAGTGTTTCATTTGTCGTGACTCGTGGATGAATCCAGGTGTTCTCAATTTGCAAAACGTTGAGCTGTGCAGAACGCTTAATCACTGTTGCAGAAGCTTCATTGCGTGAAAAGTCAACTGGAGTAGGCAGAGCAAGCCTAACTAAACTGGCCGAACACCGCCATTTTGTCTAAAACAGCTTGACGTTCCTACGTCCTCCTCGGTTGTGAGTCAGCCAAAGGGGAAAAAATAAAATATGAATAAAACATGGTGCAATGAAGATAGAGGGTTAGAGCCCATTGATTGTTACAAAGACCTTCTTTAGGCAGAAGGCAATTCGGGAGCGATTGTTACAAAAGGACAATGTTGTCATTTAAAGACATTTCAATATCTAGAAACACACGAGATAAAACAGCAAAGTTAGGAACTTAAACACAAGCCAGTGGCATCCTAATTACAAGTTGGTGAGGGAGTTAACAGTGGAAGGAATGGAAGGGGCTGGAGTCTATCCTCCCACGTATTCTGACACTATTCGACCACTGTGAACATTTTGATGTTACGGATTTCCGTTTAGTATTATTCCTGTAGGGAGAGTATTGCCATTTCGATACCCCACCCACAAACTATTGACCATTATCTTGGTTAGTGAATCAATTCTTTGTATTTGTACTATCCCTTCATAGAGATAGCATGCTGGATTGTATCGTGTTAAGAATCACTTTTATTCCCTTTCTTACACACCGTAATGCATAATTGGCTATAGATCTGACGATATTTACATCATGATATTATGAACGTCAGGTTATAAAAATATATAATTTAAAATTCGTAAAAAAAATACAAAAAAAAACACCTTAAGTTAAATCAAGAGTACAAGGACAAGGAGTAAAATATTTGATTCTTTGTTAAAAGAACACAAGTGACTTGCGAACATGATGATTCGGCCGCTTTCATCGGTACTCCTAATCAATACACTGACCTATCCTAAACTCGTGACCACTGCACTGTGACTGAGGTTGGCGCTAATGACCAAGTTGTCGACGCGCCATTAAGCCTCAATCCCCCCCCCCTAAACTCGTTCATCACCACAGGCTTCCTTTTAAAATTAATTTCTCCGAGCCTAAAGTCATCTTAAAGTAGAGAAACGGTCGTGTAGACGAACCACGTAAATGTTGAACCTTTTGAAGGAGAAAAGTCCGGTAAAGAATGGGAAAAAGGGAAATTGTAGAATTAACGTGCTTTCAACTGCTAAGGTTATCTCGGGATGGAGCGGGATAATTTTTCTAGTAAATACCTAGGATATGTCACAGTTGACATGAGCACGAGTGCAATTCCGGTGCCCTTCTCTTTCCAAACCCACAGGAGGCGGCTGAGATCAGCATTGAACCTGGGTCCTTTAGCTTATGAGATAGTCGGTAAAGAATGGGGCAAACCCGTGGGATTCGAACCGGAACACCTCCGATCATGGTAAGGACCGAAACATTGTCTTTAATAGCCCAAAGTGTATCCCGTAGCGGCTGAAGAGGGCTGGTAGTCTCTCACAGGCCTGACAGGACTTAGGCTGCTTGCTTGATCTCTATCACTGTTTGTATGATACACAGCAAAGCATTTGCAGAATGAATGCTCATTATACCAGGAAAATGACTTTAAATTCCGCATGAGGTGGATACATCTGGAAGTTGCCAAATTGTGCCCTGTAATACATGACACACTGGTACTGGGTCTAATACCAGTCCAATATTCCTCGTTCCTAACAGAATGCTTTGTGTTCTTCTATTTAAAATAAATTAGTTCTCCGCACCAGTAACTTAAGCAAAATGTGTGAAATACAATGGTAACAACGATGGAAAAAAGAAACTAAACTAACTATCGCCTACAAACAGAAACTACACCTGACTGAAAAACAAACAAAAATTTTCTAGCCAACAAACAGAAACCTAGCCATATGACTGTCAAACAGTAGCAAAAAACTATGCAGACAACCTAGTTTAATGAACTATCTGGACAACAAACGTGAACAAAACTATCTGACCGAAAAACACAACTTTTACTGCTAACAAACAAACAAAACAAAATAATCAACAACGAAACTGGTAGTGAGCACTGGCGGGTTCAAAAGCCTACTAGGCATGCAAGACGAAGTATTTAATTTTCAGCACTAAATGTAATGATTTTATGCCTTGTTCGCAATTAAAAACACAATAAAACATCATGAGTCGGACACCCAGGAATCGTGGCAATCATAAGAACGCCATGTTGGAAGTATCCCACTCTGATATTTTTATTGTGAATATTATGTTTTTAATTGTGAACAAGGCATAAAATCATTAGATAGTACTGAAAATTAAATGCTTCGTCTTGCATGCCTGGTGGTTTTTCTTATAGGCCTCGTCAGAGGGCCACATTTTTGATTTTGATAAAACATACTAGCAATCTAATAGAAAGGAAACAATCGGACCAAAACAAAAACAGCAATAAAACTTACTAGAAAACAAGTAGAAACGAAACTGTCCGACAGAAACACAGAAACAAAACTTTGTCGCCAACAAACAGGAAGGCAACTATTTGGCAAAATAAACGGCATAAAATTACGGGCCGAAGAACAGACTAAAACTATGTTGATAACAAACAGAAACGTGACTAACTGAAAAAAAAAATTAGATATAAAACTATCTGACCAGTCTTCATTTAGACAACTCTTCAAGTTGGTACTGAATAATGTGCAAAATGAAATACAATATTACGAAATTACTCTAATCAATTTTGTGTATCAAATCTGAATCATGTTTTCCTACATTTTGATATTAAGACAAAACAAAATGACTACAGTCGCAATAGTACGTTTAATTAATACTGGTCCCTGCTGCTGAATACTTAATCTGACTTCTCAACCAAAGGTCGGCCGTTTGATTTGACGGGTTCTATGACATAATTAAATAAGCAGCTAAAATAGTTATGCATAGTATTATTTACTTGTGTTTTTTTTTACGTTATCTTCTGGGATGCTATGAATTAGTAATGGTTTTGGCAGACTATTAATGTCCGTTCGGTAAGCTGACATCCAAGTTCAGCGTTGTATACTGGGTGTCGAATTTTAAAGCATCTAACGCCGGCAAATAACGCAACACGTCTCTGTACGCCCAAGCATAAATTAGATCACTCTTGGTAGTTTGAGAATAGAAACAAGAATTCTTGCAATGTGTTACCATTTTTATTTTTTAAAGCGGTAGAGTTTATTTTATATTTTATTTTCAAATAACGGTAGCTTACCTGCATTTTACTCATGTATTTCATTTCAAGGTTGCAGCTGTTATTGTAAAGCGTCACAGCCGACTTTATATATATTCCTAAGGAGATTTTGTTGTAGTGTGTTTGTTTCGAAAATGAGACTCGGTACTTACGTTTTTATTTGTTCGTTTTTTTTACCTAATTTTCTTCTTCGTTTTTGGCAAGCAGCAATTTTGCCGATAAAATGATCTGATAAAATATTCCGGTCAAAAAGGGTACCTATTCTAATAAACTAGTAGTGACTTCGGTAAGAACAGATCTGTATGAAGCCCCAACTTCTGGCAGAATTTTTTTTTTTTTTTTTGCAAGCATGGCAGTGGTGAAATTCGTTCCAGCACAAAGTGAAACTCCATCCTGTCTCGTGAACCTCGAGCCAAGGCAATTGACCTAACTTAACCTAAAATAACAACAAGCTGACAACAAATAAACATAATAAAATAGTGTAATAGCCGTCCAGCAAACGAAAGGTTTTGGTAATTTCGCTGGTTCGTTTCATGTGAGTCTCAGGATGAATTTTTGCTCCCCGTGCTTCATGGTTGCTTCATTGCAAAATAAAAATAAAAATAAGTAGAAATAAAAAATCAAACATAAATAAATAAATAAAAAATTATAATTTAATAAAAAAAATATTCGCCTGTGGTCAGGGCAAGCTGGACAACCAGTAGAATCTCTGCAATTTTCATGGCAACGTCATGCCCTGCGAAAAGCTGAGGAAGTTGAGGAAAGGCAGGTTATACAAGTTGCAGAACTATTACATATTAAAGTTAAGATTGAAGCACACGGCCTGGTCAACATACATCACGGCACGTGATGTGCGATGCCAAGCCCCTGTGGATTAAATAATGAGCAAAGTGAAATGATGTGATGGTTCTTTCACCGCAATAACGAGTTAAAGAAGGAAACTAGTGAAGAAACAGTTGAAAAACATAACAAGAAACATAAATCACAATCATAGTTAAACAATAAATCACAAGACATCGGGATCGTCGATACCACCTCGCCACGGGCACCAATACATTAGGGGACTTGGGGTTACGTACCCTTTCAGTACCTAGATGAAATCATGAAAAAATTATTAAAACAAAAATTGTTCGAGGTTCACAATATGCTTATAGATTCAAGGGCCCTAAGTTAAATACGAACCATCATCACTAAGTTTTTTAGACCCGGATTTTTAACCCCTCGAAGCAGGGATCGGGGAAAAAGTGCCCAGGGCTGACCGGGGACAGCAGGAGGGAGGAAGCGGGGCAAGTTTTGGTTCCGTCTCAAGGTCCGTGCTTCAAGTGGGACCTGCAGCTCATTAGCTCAGCTTAAAAAAAAAAACTGCAAAAAGTGTGTTCAGTTGCGCACAGGCACTGTGTTCCTAGGTGCCCTGCAGGCATGGTCGTACAATGGTTCTACTAACTAACATGAATGCAGACAAGGATCCAAACGAAAAAGTAACAAAAATAATATTTAAAAATCCGTAGCGTGCCCACGGGCACTAAGTGCACTAAGCACACAGAAAGGTGGCCTACAGAAAAATTGGAGCCGTAGGCCCCATCAGATCCCCGAAGCCCCCCCGAGTACCCCCCCCCTCCCCCCGTGAACCTGATGAGCAACAAACTCTTGCTGATCGTTCTAAAGGCTTGGTGGTACACAAATCGCTCTTAGCAGCAGACATCGGACTAGCTTGGAACCCCATGAGATTAACAACCCCCTCCAAGACCTCCGAACACCCCCTTGTGCCCCCATGAAGCTTGATGAACAAGAAATTCTAGTTGGACTTGTATTGCTGAGAATGACTGGTGTACCAAATTTCATGCGTTTAGCTGGATGTGCATGATTATCCCAAATTATGGCCCTTAACAGCTGTACTACACTATGGCGCTCGAACCAATTTTCAAGTTTGTAGGTTTGAACAAGGTCTAAGGATTTTTAAACGTTATTTTGATGAGACTACAATATTCTTATTGTTTTTTGGGGAAATTGTGCTCTCACCTAGAGATCGAACCATCGTGTTTTCAATTTTTATAGCATAAAACATAGGTATTAACAAGGACCAGGGCCTTTTGAACAGTATGTTAATGTGATATTTGAACGGTATTAGAATTGTTGCGTTGTTATTTTTGTTGGGAAGCGTCTAAGTTTGAAACCCTATGTTTCCTCCAGAATAGACATGGACCGACGAAGTTCGGTATTTGGGTCGTGTCATAACTATTTAGCTGCATTTAAAAGTTTTTTAAAAACTTGCATCCGTATTTTATACGATTAAGCGTTTTTGACTACTAATTTTCGAGGGATAAACTCATGCCCGCCTCCCCCAAAAGGTCCAAAATATTCGCAAATTTTTTTCAGTCGGAACTTCAACTTCGCCCCACCACCTCCCAATATTTTGTTTTTCGTACGCTCCTGTTTCTTAGACCACATTAATTTTTTTTTTAAGTTTCTTGGCCTAATACGGAAAAAATTTTTTTTTGCTTTTACCGAAAAACGGTAAACAAGAATTTAGGGCTTTCTTTTTTTTCTTTTTTTTTTTGTAAAAAATACAAGGCCTGCTAAAAAATCGGCAGTGGGGGTCAGGCAAACTTATCTATTATTTTCATTTCGGAGCACATATTTTTGAGGAGCATGTCTTAGATACATCATGGAGCACGTAGCGTGGTAAGTGTATATAAGTCCATGGATACATCAACACCAAAGACAGACTGGTATTGTATGACAGTGATTCGACATGAAGCTTGTCAATTGTTGATGAATAATGTTCATGGAGTTGGGGGTATGGAAACAATTACCTGCTAGTGAGGACTATACCATACCCCTGAATTACTGAACGCTGCAGGTAAGGGCACTACAGGAAAAAAATGCCACCAAAATTTTATTCAAAGGAAAAAGAGTGTATGTTACTCTAGCGAGGAATATCAGTCAGGAAGTGACTTACGAAACGTTGTTCGGTTCCAATGTTAGCTTGCCTTTTATGGTAACTATGGTATACCTTATCAAATGCTGTCACAGTCTGTTTACTTATTTAGATAACACCTAAACTGTTTTCTACTTGCTAGACAATCTTTAAATGACATTTGTTAAAATGAGTTTATGGTTAGAAAAACTTGTTTACAAAAGGTCAGGTTAACTTATTTAAATTAGTAAGCTATTAGAAAACAAAACCGAACTCGTTTGATGCTTAAGGTAAGGTTTAACTGATCCGAGGTCAAAACAGCAAAGGAACGCAAATAAACTTTCCTGTAAGCTTTCAGATACTGCATTGTTGCTGTGCTGTTTAGTCCACGTGAAACCTTACTGCTGTACTCAAATGTTTTTACCATTTTTACTTTTGCACACGATGCATTTGCTAATGATTGGTGCATGCCTGGAAAAGTGCCTAAAATCTTGAAAAGGGATATATGTATCATCAGTAGGATGATGAACGGAATGTAGACGACATGACTGAAGAACACTGAAAAAATTCAGCCAAGAATAGTCGAATGTGTAGCCCGTTACATTATTTTCCTTTATTTTTAGAACTGAAAAGTTTTAGATTTTGGCTCTGGCTTTAATTGTATTTACGTATACAATGGTTGGATATAGCAGTTAGGTTTCACGTCGACTAAACAGTACTAAGAAAAATCGAAACAAGCCAACAGCGAAAAACATACACTAGAAATAACGTAGTTCAGTAAGCCACCTTTATGCACTTACGTTTCGTCGGAGAGGCATGACCCGGATTCGAACCGGCTACCCAGTTCGCCCCCAGACCACTTTCATAGCGCCTTAGTCGCTATGGCCACATCCTCAACTGGCCAGTTGAGGATG
>JAHWFP010190309.1:93239-109303 GCA_023313725.1 Lithobius niger | reverse complement strand
TATGGTCCTACATAATAAGCAACTACGAAATAGGGCCAAGGCACGACCCCTGCAGGCAGTCCCTGTCCATCCTTCTAGTGTAAGTTCCCAGTAAAATTTCCGATCCGATCAGAAGTTGCAGATCAAATTAATTATACAGATTTAAAGGGAGATTTCTTTCTCTCATCATTTTCTTAATCTCAGGATTCCATGCATGGTTAAACATGCATTGCAAATGTCAAGAACTATCGAATGAAAGTGGTTATTCTGTAAGTGGATTGATTTAACCGTGGAGATGAATTTACTGACTGTAATCACAGTACCTGTCTTTTATGCCTGAACTGGTTGTCATCAAACAGAAGTTTCGAAGTAATGACTAAGTCTGTCTGCACAGAGTTTATCAAGTGTTTTTTAAAAGGTAGACAGCAATCAGTGCCGTAACTAAGTAGCAAGTACAGGGGACGCAACCTGTTCTGATCTTGCCCCAAAAAAGAGTAATCTGTTGCCCCCACCCACTACTTTTTATAGCATTTTTGTTCCACTTTATTTTGTCAGGGGACTCAATGAGTCCCTTGAGTTCCCCTTAGTTACGGCACTGACAGCAATCATATGGGTCCGTACTAACTGTCGGCTTTCGGAATAAGAACGACCTTAGCATGCTTCCAAGATGTTGCCAAAATTCCATGCTTCAAACAATTGTTAAGCAGTCTTGTCCAGGTACGACCAAGCACTTGAAAACCCACTTAAGAGCTCTAGTTGAAAAATTATTTGGTTCTGTCATCGTGTCAAGCATTACATTATGAATAACATCTTCTCTATCTCATCAAGAGTGAAATACAAGTCATTGTCAGCTTAGCACAGATTAGTCCCAAAATTCCTAATAAGAGCATGACATTCACTGCCGTCCTAAGTCATCATTAGGAAAATATATTGACTAAGCAGACATTCTGACGTGCTCATTTCGTCGTGCATCAAGGTGTCATTGCAACGCTGACAAGTGTTTAGAGATCTCTTACTTCTTGCTCTGCTCGCCATGATTTTATAAGGAAGGCTGACTGGGTTGCACGACGATTCTTTCTTGCAGAATTCTTGGTTCGATTTAACTGCAATTTTATACTTTCTTCTAGTTTCTTTGAATTGTTGTTCTGTAATAATGTCGTGTTTGTTACTCTGTTGATACATCCTGTGCAATCGTCGAACCTCTTTTTTTTTTCATTTTACCAGAGCGATGTGGATCATTATATTGAACTCGAAAGTTGTTTACTGCAACTGGAGAGAATAAATGTAAAGCTGGATTCAATTCATTTTCAGTGAAGAACTCAGCCGCATTTGCAATGTCTTCTGGATTATCCTTGTCAAGGAGATAGTGATATTCGGTTCTTTACATCTGTCGCATTTTTTTAAACCCTCCAAATATGCTCGCCAAAAGTAAAATCTCAATCCACTTTCCATTCACAGATCTTGATGTGTTGGCATGGTTTAATAACGATCCTACTTTTCCCATTTGTGGAACTGAAAGTCGGAGGAGATTTCGTATCATTGGTTAATATGAGATTAGCACTATGTAAAAGGTCCTTCACTTTATCCCCACAATCGTTATTATCTTGACGATCCAACATGAAACTGCAAGTATTAAAGTCGCCTCCAACTAACAAGCAAGAAGAAAAATTGCTAATTTCTGCAATCTTATCAAGGTAGAGATCGATTTGTTCAGAACTCACTATATAAACTTTGATAATGGGGAATTCAAATGCTGAAATTGTTAGCTTAATAACAACCATATTATTATCAGTTCACTGCAATTATAAAATAAATGAGGCGATTTTCTCGTTCAACGTGATTGGAGATGTAATTCTTCCTTTCCGGTTTTAATAGCGCTTATAGCCATGCCAACTTCATGAAAGGACCCCCACCTTTCCTTGTGTGTGGCTCTTGAATTAAAACAACATCCAACTTACAATTAAGATTCAACTTCAAATTTGACAATGTTTGGTTGATTTATTACAATTTCACTAAGAATGAGAGCAGCTGGTTCGAGCCCACCTGCTGCTTGACTACAAACGTTGTGCTGCACTCACTATAAACTGTTCTATTCTGACATATTCCAATCTACATCAGAAAGACTGGGCAGTCTGAACTGCTTGCTAGATGTGCTAATTTCTTCAAGTTGGCTGTTTTACAATTTGGGCTGGTTATCTGATCTAGTTTACTGAGTCATAAAGCATGTGGTCCTCCACACATTGGACAGGCCATGACTGAAGTACATTTATTTGCCACATGGCCATAACTTTGGCGGCGGAAACAATGTGTGATGGGAAAGCATTTCTTAGTAGGAATAAGAGCCATGTTAAGTTCACAGGTTGCGGTATCAATTAAGACAGCAAAAACTTTAAAACTGACTTCTACCCAGTTTTCGCGAGCTGGGTTGCGGCACTTTTGCTTTGTAACGAAAGTAAATCCTTCTTCAAGGTCGTCTGTACTAGGTTCACTAAAAACTTTTGTTCGATAAGTTTGCTTTTTAGGTTCTTTGCTGATAAGTCAGTTTCTATACTAGTAAACATGATTGTTGATTTGCGAATTCGAAAGCCTTCTTTATTTTGTAAACTATTTTACGTTCCATCTTTCTGTTTCCGGTCTTGAGATTCAATGACTGTTGCACCTCCTTTTGATTTTGAGATTTTCCGAAATGCACCTCCTAGTTATCTCATTGGGATGGCATCTATAACTCTTTGTTTCAGGTTGATGTCCCCCTCCGCACTTTCTCCATGAATAATAGTCGTGTATTTGGTTGTCTTTGGACCATCTTTAATCCTTCTGAGGACATCTAAAAAGGTTTGATTGGCGGTGTTCTTCCTTATCGACTTCCTTGCTGCTGTTGTAAAAGGTTGTTGCCTTTGATTCCAGTTGTTGGCTAATTGAATCAGATCTTGTTCGCAGTTTATTTTTGTCGATTTGGCTTCCCAGTGTTTGTTCGTTTGGTGGTGTTAAGGGAGCAGGTTGCTATTGTAATAAATTCTGCAACCGTGCCTCCAGAAATGCTACATATCCGCATATAAAGGTATGATCAACTTTGATGGTCTTGGTAGCTACTGCTAATTTAATAAACAGTCTAATTATTTTATCAGTATATTCACACATTTCCACTAGGTCCTTTTCGTCAAAGCTGCTCTTTGAGTCCATAGCATGAAAGATGCATTTCTTCATTTTTTTTCTGTGATGGCAAAACATCCTTCAACAATTTCCGTAGTAATTAGATGTTGGTGTTGAACACATGGTGAACATGGAGGGTCAGTCAAATTGCTCTTTGAATTTCTGTGGGTCTTGAATCCGATGGCCACTCAAAGCAATCCATAAGATCTTCAGAGGTTGTTCTCTGATTATTGCTGTCTTGAGTTCTAGTTGAGATAATGGAATTGATCGCAACTGATGATGGTGCTAGTAATAAGTCTTGCTTTAGATCTGCACCTGAGTCACTTCATTATTAGCTCCACAGATTGTATTCTTCAAAGGTGGTGTCCGCGTGATGCTGCAATGACAACTATGCTTTGCTAATTCCTGTTGCTCAAGGCCAATACGTTCACTAACTTTCCTGCAATTTTCTCCTGTTCTTTTAAAAAATAAATTTTGCAGTAATCTCCTCATTTACTTTTTATGGGCATCCGCACATTACTGCTGTTTTGAGTTAAGGCTTTCCTCCAATGTAAGAGTTGTGTTCGACTCTGCAAAGTTTTGCTCTGGTAACAAGTCAGCGAGATTGCAAGGCAACAATCTTCTTGTTAATTCGATGCTACAATGCACAGCACCATCTTTAGAAGTCAAAATAAACGTTTATTTTTATTTCTGAAGATGGTACTATGCATTATAGCACCGAATTAACAAATATTTTTATCTTGTTTGAGAAACTGCATGAGTGGATTGTTGGTAATAAGTCAATCTTGGATCTTGAATCAGACATAGTGGTATACATTATAAACTCTACAACCTTGGGAACAGACATACCAGGTAGCCTAGCCATTGCAAAATCTGAACAGTCTCGTATTGTTCCTTGAGCATTCATGTGCTAGTGAGGCACTTGGTGAATTCAACCATATCCATTCAAAAACCTACGTGATGTGGGAACTAACTCCAGCTAGATCTACAATGAACGGTGCATGTTGCAACCATCCGGCTTCCCACACCAGAGAACAAAAATTAATCAAACACCGCTGCTAATAGCTTTTTTAAAGGACCCCTCTGGTTGGAATTAGCATACTCTTTGAGAACTGTGTGTTTGAAGCACAGATCCTGCTAGATTTTGGCATTTAGTTCCTAATGATACACAGCTACTGGTAAAATCAACAGATTCTCATGCTTACAGTGAGAAGACACTTCAAGGAAAAACAAGTGGGCCGTGAAAAACTCGGAAACGTGTTGCCGTCCTGCTGAGCTTGACTTTGGTCCTGCTCCCAGTTACCCTGGTTATCCAGTTACCAAACTTTCTGAATCCCTCCACCCCCCCCAACCAAACCCCACCTCAGGCTAGTAGCCCAGTCATCATTTTTTTTCAGTAGGGGGCCAGTAGTAGTCGTCCTACATAGACTGTAGTCTCGAGTTAAGGATCAGTCTTGTAGTAACAATGTGTTTTTTTGGCTAGTTTATTTGCATTATTAAAAAAAAAATTTACTTTTAGTTTTATTGTATTATATGCGTTTAACACATTCTAGAATTAGTTTTTACATTGTTTATTGGGTAGCTCTCCGGAAAAGGTAATATCATTTGCAAATAATTATTTTGATCTTCAAGTACTTCTGCATCCCTTCCCAGATCCTTCCAAATTCAACATGGAGGTGAGGGATGAGTGGGGTAGCATTCCGCCACTAACCACTTGGGATATTTTCAGTCATATTATCTGGGTGGTTCTGCACATTTAATTAACTATGTTTAAGCAAAAAAAGACAAATTTAACTAAAATGCCAAAACATTATTTAATCAGTAATCAAATATGACCCACTTTTAAAAAATAACTTTGTGTTTCTTTGATATCACAAACAAGAATTGAAAAGCTGCTTCGAGGGGTGGGTTTAATTATCCCTTTCATGCACAGTCTAGATTTGGAAGCAGGGCCGTAAAGTACGGGGAGGGCAGGGGGGGGGATGCCCCCCCCCCCAGGTTTGTGTTTGGGGGGCGCCAAACAATTAAAAAAGTTAGCGAGACGGAACTACACAGTAAATAAAAAACGATAGTTTTTTAAATCTTGAACGAATATTCGAATAATTATCTTCTTATAGTGACAAACAATGGCCTCGAGGTAATTTGTTGCTGTTGGACATCCTTCTACCATGATGATATATAATAGTTAGCATTTCTACTTTTGCGTTGTATGGGAAGGGGCGCCTTTGTACTTTCGCGGTGTATGGGAAGGGGCGCCATTTCTGTGCTTTGCCCCCGGGCGCCAAACTACTTTGTTACGGCCCTGTTTGGAAGGTGCTGTTTCCTCATCCGTATATTGAGACAAATGTTTATTGTAGAGTGAGCCTCCAATCTCGTGTAAAACAGGGCTTAGCAAATAGGTTTTATGTTTTTTTAAATCTACATTTGCTCACTGCACTTGTGATGTCTAGAAGTGCAGGCAAGTTAAAACTGTCTTTTTGTCTAACTGTACAGGAAAAGACGTGAAAGTATTCAACAAGAAGACGGAAGGTGCAGCAGCAGGAGTTGCTGTCTTGGGCGGAAATCAAGGAAGAACACTCCAGATTGAAAATGACATGGAAGTTAAAAACGAAGACACCAAAGGCATTGCCACAGGAATACTAATTGCTGGCCCAACAAAAATTGAAGTGAATAAACACGACACAACAATTCAGTTTTAATAACACTTTACTAAATTATAGTAAAAATAAAAACTGAAATTTTCTATGTTAATCACTTTCGTTGTTCCTTTATTTAAAAAAAAATCCATTGGTCATTCTTTAGCAAGGACATATATAACATAAACTCACGTCATAACTTTTACATTTCTCTTCATTTCAATGGAACATTTGTTTTAAGACTAGAATAATTTGGACAGTCACCACGCTAATCAGTGACCAGAAAGGTGACTTGGCAAAGCCCTACCAACCATTGTAGTGTGATTTCAGCGACCATGACATCTATTCTGGCTTATTCTGGACATTATCTCGCATCGCCCCTCTGTTGTGATGATTGAAGGATTCCCGGTTCGAATCCCCAGCGTTTTCCCCTCCACTTACTGCATTTCTTTCTCTTTTGAAAACGTTTATAATGTCCGGCCGTGGCTGATTATTTTTTAAGTATTGGCTGGAACATATACTAGACCAAACACAAAGTCGTCTCACTGCGTTAGTAAGCACATTCAAACTACAGTTAGATGAAAACGAATAATATTTCTTATGTTGGTGGGATTTAGTTGAATGTTGATCACATCAGGCAGGCTGTTTACGTTGTGAACGCAGGCTGCGACCTACTTCCAGAATTCCTAATAGTAAAGGCGGTAGGTAGCCTTTACTGTAAGGTTTGACCTAGCTCTCCCATGTTAAATTCAAAATTTGTATGCTTAATATCTCCGTTGTCTTTCAATATTTTCCACTCAAATTATGTGTACAAGTTTTATTGGACGTGGTTAACAAGTGTACCAACATTTATCAACATCCTATTTGTCACATCGGAGATCTGAACTTGAGCTGGAATAGTTTTTAATTTTTAGATTGTTGGGGTGGACTTCTTGTTCTTCTACATGGACTAAACCATTCGTCCTAGAAAGCTGGAACTTTTTGATATCTGAAAGAAAACCCACAAGGGTGAAAGAACCCGCTAAGTTTTAGCCAATCAAAGTAGTGATATCAGAACAAAAATGGCTGCCACCAAGTTGCTACATAATTGCCAAGCTAATCCCACCGACTATTACTTCAGAAGTTAAATGAAAAACTTGACCATTGCTATGCATTGTAGCAATGGTCCGGTTTTTGATTTAATCTTTGGTCTAATACTTGGTGGGATTAGCTTGGCAACTAATGTAGCAACTTGGTGGCAACCACTTTTGTTCTGATATGAATACTTTGATTGGCTGAAACTTGGCGGGTTCTTTTACCCTTGCGGGTTTTGTTTCAGATTTATTTTACAGAAACACTTCTGAAGATGTGCCTTTTCCTAATGGTCATTTCAATTGGTAGTGCCATTCCGGAGTTACGGTAGTAGTTACATTGTTTTACGTCGTTTTAAAATTGTTAGATGGCCAACATTGCTGTTCAGGTAAAGCTTTTGGATACGTCGATACAACGCTCTCTTGTTCCAACAGAGCAACAGGATTCAAGTCAATTTACGCAGCGTCTGTGAGAATGGCGAGAAGAGTAGTTAAAACTATCTGAGGAAACCAAATCAGTACAAATACACAACATCCCCTTCCCCGAACAACAAAACGCAACAACAAAAACTTATAAAAGTAAATATTCATATGCATAAAGGTGTATAAGTTATAAAGTAAAAGAAAATATAATATGCTACATTAAAACGAAACACAACAATCTGTACTGTGCTAAACAAGAAATCGGAAACAAATGAGTATAAATGTACAAATGTACAGAACCTATCCTAAAGTCCCTAGGGGCGCTAAGTATGAGAACCTTCCAATAGGCTGCCAGCCCCTGTTTTACTAACAGGACACTATCGTTACTGTTCAAATGCAAATCATTTGGAGTAAGTTCCAAGAGGAATTTCAGAAGAAACGTGATGCATTGTTTATTTTAACATCAGCGACATTTAAATAACAGTTACAATTAACAAACAATAGTCTAACCTTGGACTAACTACTTTCTTTGAGATGGACAAGTTACCTACCACAGCTGCCACACAAAGCCCAAGCGCCAGATACTGTTAGGAGTCTAGCAGCACCACCAAGTGTATGGACAAAGTGACATGGAGATCGAAACTATTTTACATTACTAAAACAAACTGATTATGATAATTGATCGTTTAAAAAATATCATACCTCAGATTAGGACATTAAAATAATTTTAAGATACATCAGAACTCGCCGATTCAAGTTTTTTTTTAAATCCAACATTCAATTTTAAAACGGTTGTAGAGATGTCTGGAGCTAAGTGCGCCGAGCGACCGCTTAGGCTGTTCTTCTGAGGTTCACATTTCTTGTAAGGAACGGAATTTGGTTTGAATCGAGTACAGAATAAGTTTGTCAACTTCGGATGTTGCCCACGCACGAGTATTTCGTAAATTTCCGAGGGTATTGTCGCTTCCATGTTTGGTTTCAAGTTTCGCCTGTCGTCTTGTTGCCCTAAAGAATTTCGAACTAGCTCGGCGATCAGTCGGCACACAATCGAGCTTACGAGCAGCCGTACGTAACTCGTCCATCTTGAAGAGAGTCGTTATAATACGCGCGCCGGTTCTTGAGTCCTCTGAAAAATTGTCATCGACCTTTTTTGCCAGCAGCAGTGGAGCTCTCTGCATGTAACCAGCGTTGTAGACTGCTCTGCGGGAAAGCCGACCGGCCAGCTGCTGAAATCCGTTTATTGGTAGGCGTGTTCTATGCCAGCAGAAGGAAAAAAATCTTCTTTTTTTTATCCCTAGCAGGCGCGAATTACGCTTAAAAAAAGGTTTTTCATATTAATAAAAAAACGGAAATAAACGTTGCTACTGGAGGCTACTGGAGGCATAAGTGGTTAAGAAAGAATACTTGTTTCTGCTCTTTACGTGAAAAAAAAAAAATGATTTCGCGAATGATAATATGTAACAAACACTATAGGTTGTGTTGTTTTCAACTCGTATTTCCAAACTTATTACACTGCAACCAGGGGCGTCGTGCCACTGGGGAATGAGAGGTGGGGAGGGGGGGGGGGGACGGCTTGTGCGCGGACGGCGGAAAAGTTGGAAAAGATTTTGCCCTAACCCTTCCCCCTCCCCTAATTTTGTGGGTGTACGACGCCCCTGACGACGGCAACTCGTGTAACTCCATGAAAATTCACAGGCACACAAATGAACAACCACTTGACTTGTTCATTCGTGTCGTTAGTTTTGGGTCTCAGACAAAACTAATCTGAAAGAGACCTAAAATTTCAGGGAACATCTTACATTATAAACCAAAGTCTCATAGCAGAAATGAAGCAACCGCAACGACCCCCGGAAGGAGAATAATGAAAACGTGCGAGTGTGTCAACTCTTTGGCATGAAGTTGAAACTGGGACGTTGTTGCCCTGAAAAAAAATTGAAATTGGCACATTGTTGCCTCGACTAACAATTGGCTCTAACAATTATCCTTCTAACTAAGCACCGTGGTAATCTCAAGGGCAAGTATTACATGACGTCATGCACACTTCTTTTTCACACGGTACGCATCGCTTAAGCCACAGCGAAAGACTGGGAGTGGGGGGGGGGGGGCAAAGCGAGCTGTTACCATTAAGCATACGATTACGCATTAACTGAACCTAGAAGAGAACAAACAAACAAGCACGGGAGCCGGGTACGTGTTCAACTACGTATAGCAAAGAGGAGAAAGGGAAGGAAACCAAGAGGAGAGGGAGAGGACAGGATAAAAGGAGAGAGGAGGGAGAGGATTGGCGGAAAGAGGGAGTGTTACACAAACAAAAATCGACTGTTACAGTGAACGATCAGGCAGCACCGAGCAAATACTGGGAAACAACCACGGGTGAAACAAATCCCCGGGCGAAGCCGGGTACGATGCTAGTTTCATATAATTCTTGTTCTCTGAAATTTCAAGTCAAATTGTAATTCACGGTTTTTATTCTGAAAACTTATTGTTTACTTGTGCGCCTCCATAGTTGTAAATTATTATAGAGATACTGGCTTGAGGGGGTGTTTTTTTTTTTTAGGCGAAACTGTTTTTGTAGTTATTTCTTTTTCCCCCTCAAATCGTACAAAATATATTATTGGTGCTCTATACCCAAAACGTGTGGTTAGGTGGGGATTGATTGGGGAGGGGGCGTAAATTTTGTATACATATTACTTTTTAGAAAAAAATAGGTGGGAAACGAACGTTTATTCAGTACTACGAGATAAAACAGGACGTCTGGCTCTTATCACTATTAATTTGGTGGGTCTGAAAAAGAACCATATTTGTGCTTTTACAAAACACTTTGTTTTGATCAACAGTCAAGCTCAGCGAGATTCTTCCAAAGCCAAATTTGTTGTTCTTGCATTCTATTTACGGTAGAATAACTTACGCCAGTGTATTCTGCATTAGCCTTTAATGAATCCTTTTTACTTCTCAAGTTACTGTTGGGGAATACAACTTGCTGATATCAATGCGCAACTATTAGAATTACTTCCCTGGCTTGACTGTTGATAGCTTTTCCTTGACGAAGTTTAGAACGTGGTGGAGTGGCCGCCACTTTTTTCAGCTTTGTCAGTGCGCCTTGCTGCCAGTACAGCTCAATCGATAATTTGCGTTGCATCATGGGAGGACTCAAGAACAGACGCGACCATTATAGTCCAAGGTCAAACTTCGAAATGTGAAGGAAACAATTAGTAGGTATCAATGTATACAATCCTACTGTAGGAACCATTTTCAAAGTTAAATTGACGGTTAAGCTGGGTTTTCCAGACTTAGAAAGCGAAAATAAAAGTTAGTTACAAATTGATAAATTTCCCATTTACAATTTGGGGTGGGAAATTTAAATAGCCGAAGCTAGTAGCTGGGTTTTGAGGAGCCGTGGAATCCTTAAGTGTGGGATTCTCACTATCCACGCATTAGCTTCAAGTTGTTGAAGTTAAACCCTACTCCCTATTCCCTTGACATTATGTCAAGTTAATATAGTTCTAGAGGGAACCCATCTCCTAGGCGAGCTAATTAACTGTTAAACTGCCACACCGACTACTAAAACATTAAAAATGCATTTGGTCTAAGATTTGACTTTTTAAAGTCTTCAGCCTTCCACACTAGTTGTCTGGGTCCGTGCTTTCGCTACATGGCATGCCTATGCCAAGTCTCCCACTCTGTGATCAAGATGCAGTCCAAATGTCCTTACATTTTCTCCTCTCCTTACCCTGCATAGACCTGTAGGAGAGCGACTAGTGCCGGTCTTCCCGATCCAAAACGACAAGAAAATTTTCGTAACTCAGCTCCAAAAACTTGAGCGACGAGCCTCGCGATCCCGTTGGTGCGCTCAGAATCCTACCTACCAAAACAAAAACCTAAAGTGCAGCCATGCTACCTAAGAACTCAAATGCGCTGACATTATTATTTGAAAAATAAAAAAATAAAAATATTATGGAACGATTCTAGGGCTTCTAAACTACATTAGTAAAGTTTAAAGTTTACAAAAAGTTAAATATTAAAGAAACTACAGCAACTTAAAAGATCGATACATCGTCAATACAAAATGGCGGCCATTTCTTAGATTAACCTAACAGACACATGTTTAGATGTTAAGTTTTGCTCGGTTCCAACGTAGTAGGAAATTATACTTACAATTTTCGGTACCAGAAACTTTCATCATAACAGCATCTAAAATCTACAGCAATAAATTGGCACCTAAGACCGAATTTCTTGTAAATACACAAAAATAGTGATAGAAACATGTACAGTTTGTGTTTGTTTACATTCGTTAAAACGTAGCAAAGATATGTTTAAATAACGTAAATAATATGGTTTATGTTTATTAAATGGAGAAAAGCCATTTCTAGTTTTTTAAGCATCAATCAATAATCATGCAGAAGTACTACATACACACAAGGAGTGGATTCTACCAAAACAGCAAGCTGACTGGGGTTCCAGCTCACGATCCCGGTAGAAACAATAAAGTGATATTTTTATTAATATTACCAACCGTGAATAGTACTACGACTGCTCAATAAAGACATATAATACACCCAACAAAACACCCAACAAAACTATCGACGAATCCACGAAGATCGGAGTTTTTCTCCAAAGGCAGATAAAAATTTAACATTACATAGTCCCTGAATTCAATTCCATGACAACAAGTTAACACAACTGTATTTTTAGATACAATAACCAACTATCCACAACCAGACCCAGAAGGGATGGAGGAGGGGGAGGTTAACAGCGGGTAAACTCCAAACTTTGTCACAAACGTGGCAAAACCAAGTAGCAGACCAAATCTCACACCTGTCTTTGCCCAAAGAGCACTATGGTTTGACTAGTATACTTAATTAGAAAACTGTCTCTAGCTCTCTTTCAGCAGCTTTGACGTTTATTCGTATTACAGAACTGCACACCAAATGGGCAACGAACAGTTTAGGTTTAACACGAGATGGTGACGTCAACCATGATACAAACTAATTCGTGATAAGGTTAATGCTTCCTCTTCCTGCTTCCTCTGTATAAGACAACAATCAATTACTCGTATTTTAACATTAAATAACTGTATAATTTCTCAACAATACCCAGCTCCCGGAAAACAGCTGACGAATGTGTTTGTTGCGGATGGTGTGTATCCCGTACGTGTATTTTTCTCACACTGGGTAACAAGCGCTGGATTTTATTCTTTTTGTTCACTCAATCAGCGCATCCCTTTATCCGGACTCCATATACTTACATAATGAATATTTCCACCGGAAATAAAGAAATATGCCTTTGTCAACAATGGCAAAACCTTTAGCTCGCTGGCTTTGCCATTTTTTTTTCTGGGAGAGCCTGAAAGTAAATAGCTTTTTCTTTTCACTTTGCCGCTGATCCTGATCCCGATTGGCTTATTCCACCATCATATTAATATTAACCGTTGCATTTACCTGAAGCATTATTTTATCCATTAAAAGTAACATTTTCAGTTGTTTGCCAAGAAACATTCCGTTTATATCATCCAATCATCTCATTGTTAGAAGAGATTGTTGTAGTAGTCACCTCATATTGCTTCAGACTATAGCCCAAATAAACAAATTCATTTCATATTGTTTAGTTCATATTATTTGAAACCCTTGCTGCTCGTCGGATTTCTCCTCGTCTGAGTAAGGATTTTATTAATGTAGATTTTTGGAATATTGTGTTCTTTGCACATAGGGCCATAGTTATATATTTTATCATTGGATCTTAATCTATAACAGTAGAATCCTGTGAGTATTTCATTTTTTGTTTATCTTTAATTGTATGCTCGTAGTTAAAGTCATTATAAACAATAAATCTCCATAATTGGTGACATTCAAAATTTTACTTTCCTTAAACTAGCTGTCGACGCGCCATTAAGCCTCAATCCCCCCCCCCCCCCCTTAAACTAGCTTACAGTAGATTTATACATATTATTTTTTTTTTTCAAAAAAAACATCTTTACAATTAGTTTGTCTTACATCTTCTAGAGTTTGTCTGTTAATCTGATGGTCGGGAGCACAAACCCTAAGTTTTAATTCCATACCTAACTAATGCGTTAAAAATTATCAACTTATTTCTGTTACTTAAGGTGGTTTAATATTATCTAGTACGCGCAGCATCATCTGCCCAATGACGACAATGATTTTTGACCATTGACGACACATATTGTTTGTGCTTCTGTAATGTGAATTAGGTGATTTACAATTTTCAGAATGAATGAATAAAACTGTGCCCTCATATTTCTTATGTGGTGAGGTAAAAGATATGGAATTTGTTTTAACTTAACTGATAAAAGCTTCATTCCTTGTGAACCTATTATGGAGGTTATCAAAGTCACTCTGAAGATTAGTTCCCATTAGTTGAAGTACAAACAATTAATTTGCAGGTCGGGAGAGACTGATTGAAATATCGTTTCTGACAAACAGCAACCCTGTACATGTAAAGACACTGCAATTTAATTTTCGGCCATATTCACTATTTAAAACACATTAAAAAGATGGAAATGTGTTCTTATTTCAACAAACTGGAATCTGCCAACATTTCCAAAATAGTGGTTCCAGTCTGTTGTTTTGAAAGATTAAAAATCCATGTAAACTACTTGCATTATATGTACAAACAAGTAAGTTTACGTGTGAACTTCGCATACTGTTTTTTTCTTTCTGAATATATTAAGACTATTATTATTATTGCTAATTTTTTATTAGTTCTCTTTGCTGTTATGCATAAGGAGCAAGAAAAGTAAAAAACTACACTCGCAAATAAATATAACAGGTCATAACTTTTTTTTAACTTTACGGAAATCTTTTTACCATGTAAAAGTTATCATTTTTTTACTTTGTCATTTCAGATTTTGATTTCTCTGACACCACAGTGGAACTATGGATATTGAAATTAGTAAGTGCGCTTGGTTATAATAGGTTCTAAAGTGATTTCCGTGTCTTTAACTCCTGGATTAAGTATCTGCTCTCCCCATCGTATCTGCAGTAAGTGGCAAAGTGTTCCTAAAAGACATGCAACGTTTCTCTGCGTTGAAGTCGTAATAAGTTATCCATTGGCAAATGAGAACAGTAGTCGTTAGGTCGTCTGATTGGACTATCCCAGTGACATGGTACATTCATCAAGACACAAAGCTGTCGTGCGACATATACTAACGAGTTGCTAAAGCGATTCAATGAAAAATAAAAACTAACCTATTTTTACAGGATGCTTTCGCACTTAAAAATGTAAGCGATCCTAAATTACGGCCTAGTTTTAAATTTCAGCTAATTTCCCTGACGGTACTAAGCTGTGCACTGCATTTAAAATGCTCATATAAAAGGTAATTGTTTCAACTTTAATTTTAGCATAATCAGAAAGACATTGAGTGAGTTTTATTTAGTCTGTAAAGTTATTCCTTTTGTGTAAACTTTTATTCGGCCATAAAACAATTACCTTCAGCCACCAAAAAAGAATAAAATTGTACATACAGTCACTTTTTCTACCCAAATCTTAAATTTATTATTATTAAAAAACGTTGAAGTCTTAAGAAACCAAACTTAAAAACTTAAAAAATAATACTCTATAAGTGAACAGATGCAAGAAAAAGACATGTAAGCCACCAGCATCGCACTAATACGTGTAATAAAACTCCAGCTTTGTATGCCTTTAAAAAATCGTAATGCTCTAAAGGAATGGACACAAGAAAACCACTTATAAGCCATCAGTGTTGCATTAATACGTGTAAAAGAATCTCGACCATCCCAAAAAAACACAAGCTGGAGCTTCTTTTACATGTATTAGTACGACGCAAACCCCTATAAATTCTTGGTACGACACAGTTGACTTACATATTTTTTTTCTTGTATCTGTTCCTTTAGAGCATAGATTGTTTTAAGGCTGACGTCCGCATTTTATACGCATAAGCGTTTTTTAACATTATCTGTTATTTTTTTCTGGTATATGCGAAAATCGCAATACGATATAATTGAGATGAACGCTTTTTAAGATAAATCAGATAAACGAGACTCATTTGACATAAAGGAGATATACGAGATTGAAATGAGATAAACAAGACTGGACATAAATGAGGTAACGAAATTTGACATAAAGGAGATGAACGAACTTTGCAAAACAAAGGATAAACGAGATTTAATTACATAAACGAGGTTTGACTTAAATTATAGTGTATAAACGAGATTACAGATAATTATCAAATGAACGAGATTTAGGCTAGATATCTAATAGTTACCCTAATATGTATTCTACTATTTATTTTGATGCAAAGTTCTCTTCATCAAACTGCTTCCTATAAAATTTGTACCTGCAGCTTTATTCATAGGGTTACTATTTGTGACTCTTGTCTCCACAGAATACTCTAAGTATTAAACTGTTCTTATTACTCATGCTACTATTGCTTATTAGATGAATTTAAACAAAGTTGCGGGAATTTGTGTTTTTCGTCAACAAAAAGTATTGATTCAGTTGCAAGATATAAGTGAAAGTTCCAACATCAACAAAAGGCCCTGGGCCTTTTTAATACCTACACATTTTAAACGTAAAAGTTTAAATTTGGTTTATTGAATGCTATTCGATCTCCAAGGAAGGTCAAAAAATTCCCAAGAATATTGTAGTCACATTAAAATATCATTCAAAAGGCCCTGGGCATTGTTTTACCCACTTTTTAAGGTATAAAAGTTGAAAATCGGTTAATTGGTACGTTATCGAGGTGAAAGCAAAATTTCCCCAACAAGAATAACAGTGACAACAAGAATATTGTAGTCACATTAAAATAGCGTTTAAAAGACCTTGTTCCTTG
>JAHWFP010190309.1:51318-93229 GCA_023313725.1 Lithobius niger | reverse complement strand
AGAGCAAAATTTCCCCAGCAAGAATAACAACAACAATATTGTAGTCAAATTAAAATAGCGTTTAAAAGGCCATAAGCCTTGTTTGTACCTTTTAAGCTACAAAAGCTCAGGCAATACTGCAATGGCAGTGACCAAAGAAATGTTTTGTTTGTCCTCTTATGGTGGGTAGTATAACAAGTGAGCAGCTTTAACGTTATCTTCCCCAGTAAGTGGATAACTGTAAAGTTGAACGGGGCTAGATTGACAACATGTCTTATGAATCTACGATTTAGTTTGATTTTCACGACAATATAAGCACTTGAAAAATGATCAGTTATTAGGGTAAAAGGATGGCCAAAAAGATACAATTGGAATTTCTCAGTTACAGCCCAGTGCACCACCATGCATTTGAGTTTGTTGCTGTGATAGTGATTCACTTTCTTTAATGAACCTACTGGAATATTCGATAATACAACACTTGTCACCATGATCTTGAGAGAGACAAGCTCCAAGGCCGTTATAGGATGTGTCAGTTTCGACTTATGTGGGAACTCCTTGGCGAAAGTAGGCGAGTACAGGTGTGTTGTTCTTCAATTTTTCAAAGGCGTTCACCTAATCAACATTTAGGGGTGGAAGATACTTGCGCGCCTTACTGCGATTTGTTTTCAGTACACCTATAAGCAATTCATTTAGAGGTTTGGCAATGGATGTCATGTTTACAAATATTTACAGAATACGTTGAAAAATTCAACAAACCTTCTTAGTTCTGACATCGTTATTGGTAGCAAATATTGTACATACACCGGCAGTTCGACTTGGGTCTGTAACTATGCTTTCAGGTGAAAGAAGACGTCTAAACAGGATTCCCTCTGGAGCAGCGAGTACACATTTGTTGAGACAAAGCTTGAATCACATGTGTTGAGTTGCGTCAGACACTCTGCAAATGGAGTCCACATGATCTTCGAACAAGTCTGATACAAAACTTATGTCATCAAAGTACATTAATACTCTGATGCTCAGAAGAGCACATCCAAACTTTACTGTCCCGGTCACGATGGTGGGTTCTGTAGCCTTCCCAAAAGGCATTCGAAAATTTCAAAATGCCCATCTAGTCACAAAAGCAGTTCTGCACATGTCCTCTTCACGAATGCGGATGGTGTCGAACACTGTGGCGATATCTGCTTTGCACTGGTTTTTTTTATTTTTTTTTGATTATCTACACAGTTAATTACATCTTCCATATTGTCGATTGGCTGAGCCGGAACTAGAAAAGGGTTAATTCTCTGAGAATAGTTAATGATGACTCGACGTGGCATGCTGTCGTGAAAAGACTGATCAACAACTAAAAATGACGCAGCATAAACAGAGTTAGACGTGTGGCAAACTTCTTGTTCCAACCATCTGCTCAACTTGAGCCTTAATCAAAACAAAAATCTATCGGGTTCAGCAGTGTGATACGGTTTACACTGCACTAGCTGATCATGCTGTACTGCAATGTAGTGCTTCGATATCGGACATCTCAATTTCGTGGTCGGCTGTTGAGAAAATGTATTCAATTCTCTCTTGATGTGTTTTAAGGTTTCTATTTGTTCTGGAGTTAAGAATGGTTCAAGCTTATCTGGTGTAGATATGCCTACCTTATTTTCGAGTGGATGGAGAGGTTCTGGCGTGTTCACGGCTGTCTCGGTTACTGTTTGCTGCAATTCGGGATGTATGGTTGCGAGAACTGGCATAGGTGTTAACAGCTGTATCGTTGGATGTATCTAATTAAGTTGCCATTTTCAAGACTGAAGATGAGTTTGCTGACTTCAAAGGAGCAAAAACTGGTATAATAATAATATATTTGTTGCTGAAGCAACAGGTCTGGCAAGGATCGCGGGGATCACGGACTGCCACCCTAAAATGGGCAGCATGGGTGTAAAAATATGTGATAAAAAGAGAATGCAAAGGTGGCAAGGTAAAATCTAAAACAAGATAAAACAATTTAAAAGCTTGCATATAGATTAAAAAATAGTTTTAAAAAAAATAAATTTTTTTTTTAAATTGCATGACCAATGAAAAGGTGGGATCGAATTAGGAAAGGTGGGTTAGGATTTCAACTGTCTTACCACCAAGGTTAGACCTGCCAGGGACACAAAGGTCCCCGATGGTATCGCCAATCGAATGGAAAAGGAGAACAAGGGTGGATGGCCAATTGTCATAAAAAAAAATGAATAAAATAAGTACAAAAAATGTAGCCTACAAAGCTTAAAAGTCTTTACATAAGTTGATCGTCACATTAAAAATAAAGTAATTAATAATAATAAAAATAACGCATTTACCACAATAGTTGATAGTTGACGTTAGGGTTGTGAGACACTGTACCAGTGCACAAATGAAGGAGAGACTATGATGCTCTCTTAATGAAGGCAGACAGATCTTCGTCCATAATTCTTTCTGGAAGCTGTACTCCGAATTCATACATACCGTCCTAGAACGAAGGGCATTCCAAACGGGGACTACCCGCACCGCAAAAAAGAATCTTCGGCAGTCAAGTCTGGATCCCCTAGTCTCAAGTTTCTAAGGGTGACCCCTGGTATTATGAATACATGGCACTAGGTCGAAAAAAGGAAGGTCGAAGATTAAGTTTCGAAGAATCTTGTATGTCAAGACGAGGTCAAATCTTAAACGGCATAATTCCAGAAGCTCAAGTCCCGCTCTTGAGAGACGTTCTATATGATCAATATTATGTAGTCCTGGAAAGCACTTGGTGAATCTTCTTTGAATGGATTCGATTAAGTCGATGTCTTTAGCAAGATATGGGGACCACACAGGAGGGGCATACTCAAGTATTGGGCGGACAAAGACCTTGAACGCCCACACCTTGGTTTGTAAATGGCCAGACTAGAAGCATCTGCTAACCACCGCCAGCTGGTGGAAGGCTGTTGAACATACTTTCGAACAGTTTAGGGAAAATTTAAGGTCACCGGAGTACCAGATAACCAGATGCTTGATTTTGTTTACAAAGGGGAGTGTCTCTCCATCAAGCAAATAGTGATAGTCTGGGCATACTGATCCAATATGCATGGACTTACATTTCGAAGTAGACAGAGGAAGCTGCCACAAGTTTCACCAGCTGTGGACGTTTTGGATATCTGCCGTGAGCTCGAGGGATTGACATGGAGCCAAAATTTCAACCCCAGTTTTGACGTCGTCCGCAAATTTTGCACCATGTGGGGTTGAATTTGCCAAATTAAGATCGTTTACATAAACCAAAAACAGTAAGGGGCCATGCACCGAGCCCTGGGGAACGCCACTAGGTACACTAGCCTTATATGAGAGAATATGTTCAACTCTAACCTGTTGATAACGGTTTTCAAGAAAGGTGGATAGCCAGTTGAGTAGAAGTCCAGAAATACCACATCCACTCAGTTTTGCTACCAGCTTGCGATGGACCATTGAGTCAAACACCTTTTTAAAATCAAAGTAGATGACCTCACTCTGGACTCCCAATATCCAGCGCATCAGTACAGCGATTGAGAACAGTCAAAAGTTGATGCGTGGCTGATCGACGCAGAACAAATCCAAACTGATCATTATTAATAATTTGCAACTCTACTACTAAGTATGGCAACAATTTGTCTCTTATGACAGCCTCCATGACTTTACACGCCACACTCGTAAGTGCAATAGGTCTGTAGTTTTCCGGGTTAGATGGTGACCCCTTCTTAAAAATCGGGACAACATTGGCGTTCTTCCAAATTTCAGGAAGTATTGCTCGAATAACATGGTGAAAAGCAAGGCTATAAAGGGTAACAAATTTCAGGTGAGATCTCTTTAAGTAGAAAGGCAGAAAGTCCATCCGGTCCGCAAGACGTGCTAGGTTTAAGTTTTGATAAAGTGGTGCATACACTAGACCTACTGAAGTTTATCGTGGTGCAATTTTGTGACCAATGCCTATTTTGTGCACGTGGTATGTGAACGTTTCGCTGCTGTTGAAATACAGTTTACTGAAGGTGATGCTGCTTTAATGTACTGATAATCTTGAAAGTGCTAGGTGTTGAGATACACAAGTTTCCCCTTGGGTTAAAAACGTAACAAGCTTGCACACATGTTGGCCAATCTGTTCCAAGAATGGGGAGTTGTTCGCAAAGTACAACATGAGGCATGATGTAATCAATCAATCTAACTTGTATCCTGTAAGTTAGTGTGTTTACCACCTGTGATGAGGAGTGGTGGATCTTCCAATGGTTCGATTATTGCCTTGGTTAGCATGAACCATTTTTGCATGAGCATGACAGTCCATTCAGGCCCACATAGAGCATCAATGGTAGTTGTGTTGAGTATTACTGCAGTAGTGCTAGGCATATTGAGTGTGGTGATGCAGTTAGTTGAATTACTTGGTTTGTCAACTTTTGGCGTTTGTTTTGGTGCGGGTGCATTTTAATAATGTTTGTTGGTCGATGTTTATGTTGGTGATACGTTTGTGTTGGCGGATGTTTGTGGCCGATGTTTGTGCCAGGGCATGTTTGTTGAGTGGCTGCTTTTGGTGTAGCGATGGACTTTCCATGTTCTGGTTGTGGTAAATGGCAGTATCTGTATCTGTTATTGATTGCACCTGAACAACAGTGCCTGCAGCATGTCGATCGCTTAATTTGCATTGGGATTCGGCAAGAGAGGCTAGAATGGAAATTAAATCCAGAATCTGTTAGGTGGTGTCACCTATTGTCAATTGGAGTGTGCGATTAAGTTGAGCTTTTAGAGTATGAAGTTCTGCTTGCAGATCGCTGATTGTTCTTTTGTTTCTTGTAATTCTTTACGATTTTCTGTTTGCTTAATTCTAGACTCAGTAATTAAAGCTAACGTGCCATTTTCCTACTACGTTTTTCATTGTTGTGTATTTTTGTGTATCGGGTATTTGAATATGGCGAAGCACTAATTCGTCTATAATTTTACTGACCTGGGCTGGTTTACAGACTCTTGGGTGATTGAATATCGTGAATCCATGATAGTTCATTAAATAAAGGTTGAAGCAAAAACTGTCAAATACAGTCAAAATCAGTTTTTATGTGTGCATTTACGATGATGAATGAGTAAATAAAAAGTTTGTAGCTTGCTTTCACTTGTTATTGTGTACAGGAGGACATGGCTTGGTCGCATGCTTGCTGAAGATTTAATTTTCAACGAAAGTCGTATGAATCTACCTTGGTGCCGTCTGCTGTCCTTTATATTGTGTTTGCATGGTTTGTGTGTTCCTTTGCTTGCTGCAAGCAAATGAATGTACAAACCATGCACAAACAAATATTATAAATAAAGTAAACATTAGCTAAGCCTGCTTAAGTTAAGAAAGCTGACATTTTCTCAAACACCAGCAAACTATCTGTAAAGGTTAACAATACAAAGGATAACATATGGAACCACGATAGAATCCTATATTCACGAATGCGTTTTTTTCATTCGTGAACAGTAAATTTTTAATGTTCAAAATGACAGCATAAAGTTCACGTTTTCAGGTAAAACTCTAACCCATATTGCTCATATTTGACCCGGTTAACATCAATTTATGTCAATGTTACAGATCTGGTCACCAGGCATGAGTAATAAAAATTGTGAGCCTGTGGGTTAAGCGCTTCCCGCAAAATTCTCATTTATAAGGCGTTTTGTCGAGACTGTATGACCACTGCACTCTTTAAAGCACATCTGATGACTTTAGTAAAGATAATAATTAGGTACTAAATGAAAGCCTTCATCGCAGTCTTTCCTTACCTTTGCATTGGTTTGTCTAGAAGATCAATTAACGGTGATTAGTAAATGAAACTATGATTGAGCTAGAAATGCAACCTGCTGCGTTCGTGCCACTAAAATCTGCTGGTTTTGGAGTCTGCATCCACTTTTCGAGCGCTACTTGTGATTAGCTAGTAGCCTACCGATACTATACCTCTAAATAGTCAATTACTTACATAGTACCTGTAAACAGACAGCTGTAAATGGCCACTTCCTTTTATAAATGAAAAGAATTTGCTGAAAATAAAGTTTCAGCACAGTAGGTAAAAAAAACACACTCCTTGACTCATTGTTTGTCCCTGTGTTTCAATTCTAAATGATTATTCAGCTGTCACCTGTTTCAGGGAAATCGAGATCTGTGGCTTTAAGCACAGAAGTACCCACAGGGACAGACGAGCTTACGAGTAGCAACTTATAGATTTATTAGGAGAAATTCATCCTTTCAAAAGTAGTAATTTTACTCCTTAAAAATGGAAAATGTATCTCTGCGAGGACTTTTTGCTGGTTCTGCATCATGTTTACGTTCCAAGATACGGTGCACTAGCAGGCGCCATAATGTGTTATGGCTAATTAACCACTAATGAATTAGAACAGTGACAGCGTGGCCTTCCAATCGGACTATCAGATTCACAATGTATGGACATCAGGAAACAGAGTCGTTTCTCACAGTTTAGGGACCGTAACGGGCCAAGATTTAATCTGATTTTTCTCTTGTCATATTCTCAAAAAATAAACATCAACAGTTTGATGATAACAGTTAAACAACTGCCTTGTTAGATGTGCTCCAAATTATCTTGGCATCATTGTCCACAGCTGACAGGCTTGGTTTCTTTTATTGCAGAAGGGAAACTTAAAGTGACGGCTAAGAACACCGACGGCGTTGTAGGAGCAATAATCAACGTTCAAGGTTCATCTGCTGACCAATTGCAACGTGCTGGACATCGAAAGAGGACAGTGACAATTGGTAGGACGCATCAACATAATAATTTAAGCACCAATATAATAATTAGGCACTTAAACAAAGGTGTGTCACCTACACGTCTAAAAGCTAGTGACCGGTCATTTAATCATACTCTTTCATGTTCTAGCCACATCTTTACGGGGTTGCCGAATTTCCTCCTATTTGTCTAATTAACTCCGATTTTTTTCCGGATTTCTACAAACTTTTTATTATACACACTAATAAGAATCATTAGCATACAGGGTGTCCCAGAATGTACTCCGGCATTTTATTGCTTAATAAAACTAGAACTACAAATGATATCAACAAACGTTTTTTTTTTTAACTGAAAGCACAACTCGCCAAGTTTCATAAGTCTCCACGTTGAGCACCCTTTGTTGCACGTTAGACATTATGTGGCAGGAATTCGATTTCCTGCCACTTATTGTCTAACGTTTGTGTGGTAACCGAAGCAATGGCGACATTAATTTGTTGTCGAATTTCATAAACGTTTGCAACTGGGTTACAATAAACTTGATCCTCGATTTAGAACGCTTGAGGTCTGTAGACGCTTGTCAGATGGATTTCTGTGGGCTGCGAGCAGCACTAACACGAAAGATACCAACTTGGCCATCATTTGTGGTATTTGGTCTGCCTTGGCCTTTCTTAGGTTAACACACTGTGACACTGCCTATTTCCTTGAACTGTTGCATCCACCTAGTTGTCGGTTTGTTTGCAGGTGCCTCAGATCCAGGATATTGGCCACTACGTTACCACCTTTGCCCTGCGATGATTGACTTTAACTATGCTAGCCAGAGAATGCACATATTCTTGCTGAAGGGTCGCCATTTTCATAACAAATCTGTCGCGCATGCAGATTTTAACTTGGTGAACACCCTTTGTTGCGCATGCGGATGCAGTGGCCGTTGTGGAAACTTGGGGAGTTGTGCTTTCAATTAGAAAAAAAAACAGTTTGTTGATATAATTTGTGGTTCCCGTTTGATTACACAATGAAACACCGGAGTACTTTCTGGGACACCCTGTGCAACGTATATAAATACAACTCGTAACAAATTCATGCTTCGTAAGAACGCATTCTTAACAGGACCTAGAATGGTGTTGTGACAAATACGGACATGGCCAAAGTAGACCCCAAAATATGGTGACTAGAACAACTGGATCGTGTCCAGAGCAGACATGTTTCCCCGTATATAAAAGGTGTTGTGGTACTAGTGCACACCCAGAGTTTTTATTCTTCGTACATTCTGGCAGTGAGTGTCCGGCAGCGTTCTGCACGAAGCATGGCCTCCACACTTCAGATTGCGTTCTGCCAGAGATACCAGAAGTATTTTACCTATTTCTCCCTTGGAAAGGAAACCTTCTCTCCAACCACGCTATGCCTGTAAAGAGTGTTTGCTATGGCCACCGTCGTCTCTAGCCACGTAACTACCAAAACTGTATTGATGTGAAGCTCGGTCAATGTGATAGCTTAGTCTTCGTCACTAACTGTTATCATCTGCAGTGTCTTGGACTTTGCCACCATTTAGAATCACTACTTCTTGTGTTCCAACATCATCGTGAGCGATAGTTGTCCGTTAGCCAACATGGATTACAATGAGGATGAGCTGCTATGCTATAAGTTGAACCAACATTTTTTGAAAAACCAAAATTCCATAATTCTCATTATTTTTAATTCCATAATTCTCACTTGAGCCTTTTGGGGTTATGATACTAAGTTGAAAGCAACAATTTAAGGTAGCCTAATGTATGGGAAGCCCAAAAATATGGATCTTGTCATGACATATCCTGGGATTTGACGCAGTTGGTTCATTGTTTAACAAGTAATTCTTTATTTATTTTTGGTAGAATTTTAAACATTTATCAAGTTAATACTACATTTTACCAGGAGTACATAAAGTTCCTAACGTAACTCTTTATGTATTCATGGTTTTACTTGATTTTATTTAACCTCAAAACATGCAATTTTTTTAAAGTAACATGAATGTATCGTGGTGGGTTGGGTAGTACGCAAGTTTACTCGTATCAGCTTGCCCATGAACTCGAGATTTTACCTATGTTGGATTGACAGTGGCATTTAATCAGGACTATGCCTACTCTGGCCATTGGCAAGAATAAATCTGAATGCATGCATATATACATCTCAATTTTGTCCTTGTTAAGCTATTGAGGAATACACTGAACTACATAAAGTTTGTTATAGACTTGCATATGGTTCACAATAACCAAGCCTGTACTGTATTTGTAATCTACAGTAAGCACTGTGAGGCCAAAACCCAGCCGAGAGTTAAACAGATCAAATGGCATCTAATCTGCTAGCACCAAGTCACGTTGAGTGTAAGTAGTAACTTGACTTCGCAGCCTTCATGGTAAGGAGTAACTACTAGAGCTGTTGTTAGTCGATTTATACTACAGAGTTGCAGCATTGCTCCCAAGAAATGTTACTGTCACAATTTTTGAATTTAGGCCTCAGCTTACTATACACACTGATCATTAGTTAGGTGGAAAAGGTTCGTAAGTGCTCTTCTGTCCCTTTTCAATGAAACATTACTACGACTAATAGAGGCATTTAGTTCTACGCCATGTGTGACGGATGCGGGGTGGCTGCAGTGGTCGTAATTTTTCAGTAATAATTTTTTTAATGTTCTTTACTTGAGACTTCAACAAATTATTCTGAATACTGAAGGATTCGTAATTCAATTGGCGCAACTAACAGTAAACAATTTTGTGGCAAGCTGAAATCAGCACTCAAAATTCAGCATCGTAGCTCTACTACGACAATGTTTGCTGTGACACTTGAACCCACCGAAAGTAACTTGCTCCGACGACCCACCTTTATTTTTGTTTCCGCCAGTCCTGTAACGTTGAGATTAACAGAGCAGTGAAAGAAAACGTGTGTAAACGCTGTAGGAGTAGTGGAAAAAGTTATTTTCGTCATGATGGTTCTGCCAAGAAACATGTTTTGCAAAAAAAGTGTTGCGTTTTATTTGATGTATACAAACAAGAAGAAATATTTGATTTTTTTTTGCTTGTAGACAACACTTACTTCCGAAAATAAACCAGACTGCTGTCTGTGTGAACAGGTGTCTTGGCTCATTACGCAGAAGATACGTGGAAGCGCAGCTCGTTATATAGAAAAAAAAACGTTAGTGACTGGTTATACAATCAAAAGGAGTCAACGATTTGTTTGTCAGTTTATTATCACTAAGAAAAATTATGACGAGCACAAAAACCGTTAAATTTGTCAAATATTATAACGTCACATTAGAACAAGTACGGCAAAGCAATATTTTATGAGACATTTAAACTATATCTTTAATTTTCTCAAAACTCAAATTTTTCACTTACACCGATTTTCTACCCAACACTTCAATCATTGGTTGTTGACTGCATCGCGAGCCCTTCTCAGAGACTTGTACTTGGCTAGTAATTAAATTGCTGAGCCCAGTGTGACGAGATTTTGCTACAGGTTCACTTGAAAACACATACAACATGGACTTGGTGATGCTTGCAAGAATCACAACTTTAATTTGGATGTAATTTCCTGAGACGGCCAACCTTTAAATGCAAATCTAGTGAGCCCATATCTCCGTAATGGAAATGCTATTCACTTACCAAATGAACCCAGTCTTGTCAGTATTACATGTTCCATTCCCAGTTGCTTGACACAAGAACTTGTGACAGGTTCTTATAGTGTCTTGAAGGAGGTCATATTGCAGAGTTACAATAGAAACCTGATTGAACTGCTTCTTACTCTCAGTTATGGGTAAGCAAACAATATTACCATAACGTACCTGAACTTGCATTTGCCTTATGATATATATGCTGTTACCATACACATATCAAGACCTACGCATATGCATCTACAGGGTGGTCCAACTAAAGTGTTACGAGCCGATATCCTTAGAAGTGGCTAATGAGAGAATAATAATGAAAGAAATGCAATGATGGGTGTGGTGGGGATGTTTACACGAGTAAAACCTTTTCTCGGCAATTGGCTTCTCTACGGTGCAGCCAGCATGTTCGTAACTATTTTATTTATTATCCGATTTTGAATCTTTTTTTGTTGTTGGTCATATTGTCTCCTTGAGTCCAACTTTCTAATTTACTTTTAAACCGTATCGTATTGAAATATTAATTCAAGGTCATTCCTTTTTCTCGTGTAAACGACCCCCTTCACACTCATCATTGCATTTCTATCGTTATTATTCTCTCATTAGCCATTCTCAGGATATCGACACGTAACACTTTAGTTGGATCACCCTGTAGATGCATATGCGTAGGTCTTGATATGTGTATGGTAACAGCATTTATAGTTGAATATGCAAAACTGACTGCATTATAGATGTTTATGTCTGAATTCAAGGCAGCAATTAGTTATTGTTTTCATGTTTATGTCTGCAGTGTTATAAAAAAAATTAAAGTGAGAGATTAATGTGACACTGGATTATCATTTTCCAAGAGCAGAATAATTGAAGAAAGTATGGCAACAATAGTCCGGTAACAAGTTCATAGGCTAAAATTATTATTGCTGAAGTACCATGAGTGGCGTAAACAGTTTCCACTGCTAAGGAGATATTTAAGATATGAACTCTCTTTACAAATGCAGATTGTTTGTGGCATAGCTGCAGCTTCCTACATTTTTCTTTGTGCACCTTTCACCATATGCCTCTTGTTCTGTTCCAGCTCGGTTTCGTACCCTATTTAGCTATACGTTATAAACCATTTGATGATTAAAAAGATTTCCCTTTTTTTTGTTTTACTTTACATCATCTAACTAAAATCGTTCATTAATGCCTGCATCACGACTGTGGTTAGCGTTATTGTCTCATAAAGCAAAGGTCCAGGGTTCGATTGTGGCCTCGACCCACCCCTGTGCATTCTGGAAGAGAAGGGCCCGGAATGTACTCGTGCTCATGTATATTTTGGCTTGTAAAAGATCCTAGGCATTTCCTAGAAAAATTGTGCCTCTCTGTGCCGATCTAACCTCAGCAGTTGAAAAAGACGTTAATTCGACAATTACCTGTTTACTTATCACACGTTATTTACAGTGACTGGTGTTACATGTGGCTCTTGTTAAGAATAATGCTGTCTAGAGTTGTTTGGCTAAACTATTTAGAAGAGAGCATTTCATGGTCCCTTCAATCCAGTGGTGTAGCCAGGAATTTGGTCAACTTGTTCTTAGGCAGAAGGCAACATGTGCATAATGAAGACCTGGAGCCTGGTGGTGCGTGGTGCATGGTGCCTATGGAAAATAGGTAGTTACTGGTGAAAAGGGCAACGTGTGCATTGCACACGTTTGCACACCCTTAGCTACGCCACTGCTTCAATCAAGCCATGACGGCACTTATTAGAGTTTGCTTTGGTCGTTAGCATCCGATTGTGGAAACGATAGTCTGCAGCAACTGTTGCTGATGCTAATTCAGCAAAAATCATTTAAATCTACTGTGACGTTACGAAAACTGTAATGGGAAATGTCTACTCCCTTGGTTTAACAGCTCCATTGTTTCAGATGCTAAGCTAACGTCTCTCTTTTTTTTTTAATTATTAAGAAAATAAAAGTTTTCACAGCGGTACAAACTTAAAAACAGCCAAGTGGATAACTCAGGAATTGGGCTTGGAGCCTTGGCTTGTCGTAACTTTCTATGGCTGATATTCTGTCAGTAGGAATGTGACAAAATAAATCATAAGTTGGATTTAAATGAAGCAAACAGCCATAATCATTGCTTACCTCGTGAGAACATTGATAATTTGAGAAATAAAAAAAATGTATCCCCGTCTGGGACTCGTAGCTAGGACCTCCATAACACACCTGCTAATTCCTATTTTCACTAGTTAAGGGAAAATCCTAGATTTGGTTCCTAGTCGAGGCAGATTTATTTTTTTAATGTTCAGATTATTACATTATTAATCAGACCATTGTACGTCACGTCATTGGTCCCTCCTGTCGACCATATCCTGCAGGCAAGTTGCAGAGCTTGCATTGCATGTCTGAGCTTGCATTGCATGGGTAAGCAAACAATATTACCATAACATACCGGAACTTGCATTTTGCCTTATGATATATAGATATACGTGTAGATGCATATGAGTAGGTCCTGATATATGTATGGTAACAGCATTTATAGTAGAATATGCAAAACTGACTGCACTATAGATGTTTATGTCTGAATTCAAGGAAGCAATTAGTTATTGTTTTCATATTTATGTCTCAGTGTTATAAAAAATAACTAAAGTGAGAGATTAATGCGACACTGTATTGTCATTTTCCAAGTGCAGAATAATTGAAGAAAGTATGGCAACAATAGTCCGGCAACAATAGTCCAAACAAATCACAGAGCATCATGGCAGAAAGACGAAGGAAGTGAACAGAACTGATCAAAAACTATCAAAATTTCAGCAGAGCAACTCTGAAGTACCTACATAACAAGTACTGAGGTTGGCGCTAATGACCAAGCTGTCGACGCGCCATTAAGCCTCAATTCCCCCCCCCGCCTAGAACACAATCACTGTGTTTACATAACCATGCACATTTTAGAGATGCACATTTTAGAGATGCACTTTGAAGTGCACATCAAAAAACGGCACCTGTTTACAAGACGAAGACCGCAATTTGGGCCATTCCGCTAAAGAATGTGATTCATGCCAGTATGCTAAGAAACCCCTTCCCCCCCCCCCTTTGTCGAATAGTGGACACGTCCCACGCTTCTCTGCCCGTGCATGTAGTAAACTGGGTCAGCTTACACCCAAGTAACCAAACGTATGCAAGACTTAGTGGTCTTCCCAGTCATGTACACTTATTTTCATTTCATTTACCTAAAATTCGAGTGGAACCAGCACAAATTACGCGCACGCCGTAACTGTACTCCATCTTTACCAGGCCTGCACCAACATCACAATGCAATCGCGAGGGTTTACATGAATAAAGACGATGCGCATCCGACTCCCATACCACCTTCATAATGGTAGGAAAAACAATACGCAAAATCACAACTTCTGTAAACTGTATAGGTAGCCAAATAGTGACATAAACATTCTTCTGCAATAGTGAACATGCGCTTTGTTGTTTGCCAGTTTCTTGACGACCCTACCTCTAATCTTATGAACAATTTTTTCGTACACAACTTTGAAGACTAAAAGCTCTATGACATCTGATAGATTTTTTATTGTCCTCTAGAGAGTGAATAAATGTGGTAACTGAATCTATAAAGTAAAACTACAATGTGACACAATTTTATCATCATTTAATTACTTATCTTCTAGGTAGTGATGTTGAATTAGAGTCTGAAGGCAATACTGCAATGTCTGGTGGTGTGATCCAGTTGGAAGACGGTGCCTGTATTGAAAGTGCTAACGTGAAGCTGTGTGTTGGTACTCGTAATAAAGTAGCGAACAATACTGATGTTAGCACTAACCAAGGTATGTGGAAATATCGCTAAACTTAAACAACAGCAGTAGTAGCCCATTACATTGTGCAACAAAACCATGGAACCTACGGCACAAATTGTCTTTCGCAAATACTCTTTCCACACTTTGAAAAAAATATCCATACAGCATACGTCTTTACTGGTCCATGACAAAGTATTTCAAACAGCATTACAAAACAACTTGTCGGCATTTAAATCAGTGCCTCATTAGTTGCACTTCAATTTTATGAGCGGAAGTTATTTTTACAAAAAAATAATTTCTGTATGTAGAAATGTTTTCGATACCCATTCCGAGTACGACATCGAGTGTGTGATATCCACGTGATAATTAACTGCTGTGGGCTAGATATTAAGCTAGAATGTAAGGTCTCTGTCAGGCTGTTTCAAGTTGTATCATTAATAAACACTTACAGTGTCAGGATTTACGGTTTTCACATCTGTAATTATGGTTGGCAGGATTATGTAACGATTTAGTATCTCCCATTGTTCCGGTTATAAAATACTTTGTAGCTGTTAACACTTAGGCAGAATGCTCGCGCGAAAGGTCTAGCAGACTTACAAACGAATAAGACAGATCATGAACAAGAAACTCTTTTCAGTACTCGCATAATTTATTAATGCACTTATGAATACAAATTGTGATAACAGAATATTTAGTTAGTTTGTGTTATACACGTACTTTGTTATAGTACGTCGAATCGCTGAAATAATTACGTTTGCTTTACGTGCTGAACTGGTTTTATTTACGCTCTCCTCACACAATGAACACAACGTTTAGTTATATTCGGATATCTTAATTGCTTTACCATTGATTAGAAGTAATGATGAATTAAAGGTTTTCATTCAATAGATTTCACAAGAACTCATAGCTCGTAGCATCAGATGAATTAAGGGAGAAACTGGCTTCTTGATTTGATTATCGTCAGCAAATAGGGTGCAGACATAGTACCGTTTCCCTTCCCCAAATCAAAATAGATGACCATGAAATTATTTCGTGTATCATTCATGCTGTAGAATCCCCAAATAAATAGACATAAATCGCTGGAAATAATATTAAGGAAAATTGGAAATTAGCCAATAGCGAAAATCATACACTAGAAATAACGTAGTTCAGTAAGCCACCTTTATACACTTACGTTTCATCGGAGTGGCATGACCCGGATTCGAACCAGCTACCCAGTACGCCCCCAGATCACTTGCATAGCGCCTTAATCGCTATGGCCACATCCTCCACTGGCTAAAGATAACTCACGAAACGGAAGTGCATAAAAGTGGCTCATTAAAAACATTTATTTCTTGTGTATAATTTTCGCTGTTGGCTAATTTCCAATTTTCCTTAGTAGAATCCCCAAAAACGTACGAAAACCTTCTAACAGAAGTACCGGTTTGCTAACTTCAACAGCATTGCTGTAGTCTATTATACGCGCGCCGGTTCGGAGTCCTCTGAAAAATTGTCATCGACTTTTTTTGCCAGCAGCAGTGGAGCACCCTGCATGTAACCAGCATTGTGGACTGCTCTGCGGGAAAGCTGACCGGTCAGCTGCTGAAATCCGTTCATTGGTAGGCGTGTGGCTATGCTATCAGTAGAAAAAAAAACCTCTTTTTTTTTCCCTAGCAGGCGCGAATCACGCTTGAAAAAAGGTTTTTCGTATTAATAAAAAAAAAACGGAAATAAACGTTGCTAGTGGAGGTTACTGGAGGCATAAGTGGTTAAGAAAGAATACTTGTTTCTGTTCTTTACTTTAAAAAAAAATGATTTCGCGAATGATAATCCTTACGAGATTCTTAGTGTATGTAACACTACGGTTGCGTTGTTTTCAACTCGTTTTTCCAAACTTATTACACTGCAACAGGGGCGTGGTGCCGCTGGGTAACGGGGAGGGGGGGGGGGGGGGAAAACATGCCCCCCCTAACCTCATCTCAATTTCCCATAAATAAACACGATTTTGGCTTGTGGGCGGACGGCGGGCCGCCTGGTACTAGCACTTCCTTTTAAAAAGTGTCAATTTGGGTCTTCCAGCTGTCTCAAACTCATTAAAGCATTCCCCCAACGCTCCCCCAGTCCCCTAGTTGGGAAAGATTTTGCCCTACACCCCCCCCCCCCTCCCTCTAATTTTGTGGGTGCATATGCATGACGCCCCTGACGGCAACTTGTGTATCTCCATGAAAATTCACAGGCACACAAATGAACAACCACTTGAGTTGTTCATTCGTGTCGTTAGTTTTGGTCTCAGACAAAACTGATCAAAAACAGACCTACAATTTCAGGGAACATTTTATATAATTCTTGTTCTCTGAAATTGCAGGTCAAATTGTAATTCACGGTTTTTATTCAGAAAAACCTGTTGTTTACTTGTGCGCCTCCAGAGTTGTAAATCTGTACAGAGATACGAGCTTGAGGTGTGTGTGTGTGTTTTTTTTTTGTAGGCGAAGCTGTTTTTGTAGTTGTTTCTTATTTCCCCACAAATAGTACAAAATATATTATTGGTGCTCTGTAGCCAAAACGTGTGGTTAGGTGGGGATTGATTGAGGGGGGGGGGGGGGGGGTGTAAATTATGTATATATTACTTTTTAGAAAAAAATAAGAGGGAAACGTACGTTTATTCAGTATTACGAGATAAAACAGGCCGTCTGGCTCTTATCACTATTTGGTGGGTCTGAAAAAGAACCATACTTGTGCTTTTACAAAAGCCTTTGTTTGGATCAACAGTCAAGGTCAGGAAGATTCTTCCAAAGCCAAATTTATTGTTCTTGCATTCTATATTTATGGTAGAATAACTTACTCCAGTGTATTCTGCATTAGCCTTTATTGAATCCTTCTTACTTTTCAAGGTAATGTTGGAGAATACATCTTGCTGATATCAACGCGCAACGATTAGAATTTACTTCCCTGGCTTGACTGTTGTTAGCTTTTCCTTGACGAAGTTTAGAACATGGTGGAGTGGCCGCCACTTTTTTCAGCTCTGTCAGTGCGCCTTGCTGCCAGTACAGCTCAATCGATAATTTGCGTTGCATCATGGGAGGACTCAAGAACAGACGCGACCATTACAGGTTCAGATGTGTTTCTGCATAGAGGCTTCACGTAACGTCACACAGAAAGCCGGCTTGACCACAACCAATGCGTAACCACTATAGCCGACAAAAATTGGATTATTTATTATAAACAAATAGCAAATAACGTAAAGTTAGAATCAAAACTGTGCTCATTTGCTTTATCTGTATAAATCCGCATACAGCCAACATGATTAAAAATCATTAGTGTTTGCCCAGTCTGTTATTAATGCTATCCTTTTACTGTATTTCGTACAGTAAAATTAATATCAGTCTTTAACTCAGACTATAACTCCATGCCGCAGACCTAAACTCCAGCTGGCTGGCATGAAGTCTTGAAACATATTGACGTACAACCTTGTCATTTTTTCACAAATCAGCCTCAAGGTATTGTTAACAAAAAAATGTCCGTTTTAGCTGCTTGGCAGTCTTATAAGCAGAAATCATAAATAGAAACCAAAACCAAGAATTACACTTTAGAAACCCGTCATTAACCGCAAAAAAGACTTTTCTGGAATATACTGCAAAATAGCTTCTTTCACCGACCAGTTGTAATGCAAGAAATTACAATTAATGAAATCATTAATGAATACCAAGTATGATGACTAGGTAGAAAACAACTAGGTGTGCCTATCACGACTTCAGCATGCACCAGTCTCCACATCACGTATCAGGTATTTTTAGTACACTTATTTAAAATCTGAAACCAACTGCATAGTTGAAAGCATTTTACGGGTTCAAAACTCGCAGCAAACAAGGCAAAGAAATAAGTTCATGTTGCATTTGTGTTTGCTCTCCACACATGACAGGCTCACTCCATCAAACTGCCAGTAACCAAACACTGCAAAAACAGAAATGGCAGAATTGACACACTCAGTTATTCTGATGAACTGAGTATTTTATTTCGACCAAACAACATTTAAAATGCCCAGTTCATCAGAACACGTTCATGGTCAGGCATATTCGCAATGTTTGGTTGATGATTTGTTCTGATGCACCGACCTAATGTAATGTCGTGTGGAGGACTGTACGAAATTCACAATAACTGCATTTATTTATTTCTATGCCTTACGTGTTATGAGCTTTAAATTTATAAAAGGCTTTGTATAGTTGTTTATTGGTTTTGATCAAATATATACTGCAAATGTTGTGAAGCCCAGCGTAAACCAAACATCATACCTAGTAGTTTTCTACTTTGGTTTTTCATGAAATGAGAACATTGTTTCGTATTAGTTATCTTTGTTAGTATACAATTTCTTGCAAAATTGTAAAATTGAAGAATATTACAATGAATACAAGTAAACCAAACTGTTCAAATGTATCAGAATTGTATCAGAGATACCAGGAGTGCACGAATAATATGAAGTGAATGGATCTGATCTATCACCGTTTGAAAATCGTACGAAAATACCATAGCGCCATCTAGCGGTAGTGATGTTGTTAACCTTTGCAGCTTGCTCTCAGGTGCACGAGGAAGTAACCAATTTTCACCCAATAATTAAGGAGGTCGTGGCTTGTTTGTTTCGTTAAAAGAAAACGGCATTGTCCATTCCTTCCCTTAATGCAAGCAAGTGCTAGATAGTACTAGTTAGTGCTAAATGTTGCCAGATTCGCAGACTTCAAATTGGTGATAGTGCCACTTTAATGTGTTATAAATTACAAACTTGGATAGAGTATACAATTACATTGATTACTTTTATTCATTTTATTTCAGAAGAGCCAGTGACCAATAAAATGATAGAGTTTGTCGGAATCAATCTAAAGGAAACAAAACATTTGGAAATGCTGTGTGAAGAATTGAACGCAACAAAATCATTCCAGAATTTACGGCATAATTACGATAAGAATCGACTTGACAAACTGACTGTAGCTGTTCTTCAAGTATGGCGAGAAGAGAACTTTAATAAAGCTAACCGTCAAGCTCTTTTCAAAGCACTGCTCAACATAGGACTAAAATGGGCCAAAATGTTGCCAGAAGAGTCGGTGGAACATCTTGGTGGAACGCAAGGGGCTAATTAATGCTCAGTAGAAAAAAAGCGTGTCGACAGTTATTCATTTTTATTTTCGTTTGAAGTCTAATAACATTAAAAAGGATTAAAATTAAAATGCTTTCGTGAAATGTTTTATGGAACATAGGATTCCTATTATCTCAAGGGACATAGTTTATTACTGAGTTGTTACTCGGTTTTTGCATTTCATTCCTCTTTTAACAATGTAATGATCAGGAGCGTGATAATTAAACAAGAATGTGCAGGGCTGGGAGACCGACTTTCAGCACTACAATGGCGGATGCATTCATGAATTATAGATTAGCAATTGGAATTGTATTTGTGGTACAAGCCAAAATTAAAAAAAAAGATTAAATAAAAGAAGTATTCACGCAGTTAGTTTCGGATCAGTAAGTTCGATAAATTTCTTGGCAAAATAAGCCGGTGCAATGTGAACAGACGCCTTCCAACAGGCAAACAAGCGACGCATCCATTTTATTTTACGTATACTAAACGCCTATTGCTTTCTTGGGCAAGCGTCAAATCTTTATCAGACACAGTAACAAAACAAGACGACTTCTCACCTGATGATGAGGCAGTATTGTCTACATTGTCTTCATCATTGTCACTGGACAAGTCAAATAGATCCTCAAACTTCACAACAAAAAAAGAAACATCTTTGGTTCTGGCTGCAATAACATCGAGCCCGATCACACTTTCATCGAGCGCAAGCATACACGGTCAACAATAGGCTACTCGTCGGACATAGATGCAAAAACCGGGTAATACGTTATTACCCGCTTTCCTCGTGTCGAGACCCAGCAATGTCTAGACGCTGCTCATCTCGACAGCATTGTTAGCTCTCAGTACTCGGAAACCGGAAGTATGGTTCTATCTATGGGTGTTGTTGTTTTCGAGCCACTTAGTTGTGTAGTTGTGTCTGTGTACCTAACTTGTATATGGGGCGTACGGCCAAGGCCCCTGTAAATAAATTCAATTCAATTCGGAAATTGGTTAATATCCTATACTGGCTAATATAGTTGAATACCCCCTTTTACGAGTGCATGGCTGGGAGGAAACAACAGCTTAACAATGCTCTTTGCATTGTTGCAGCAAAGTGCGGGCCATTTTCAGAAGAATGGCCCGTACTTGAAATATCAACAAAATGTTGAGAAATATCATTGGTCTGTGCTTAACTTTGTAGCTGTAGCGCTACTGCTCTATTTCGCAGTGATTTTCGAATATTTCTACAGTTTGCCTGTTACTGGCAGGGGGTGGTGTGCGAAAAGCACTGAAATTTGAGGGCTTGGTACTTAACTGGAGATCACGCTGAAGAAAGGGAGGAGAAAAAGTACCAAGTACAAGCCCTCGGGGAAGCTTCACGCCCAAAGCTAATATCGTAGGGCACCTGGGGTCGAGTCACATTTAGGGAGAACTCCAGTGGGACGATTCCCCCTGAGCAGATACGGCTCCAGGATTCGTTAGATTGAAACTTTAGAGGACCTGTGGATCGTATTGAGTGCAAGAGTAATGCTGGCAACTAAGCTGTGCGAGCATGCATAAATTAATGGTCCTAGACTCAAATTGTGGGGACTGTAACAGTTCTCTGTGATTTATTCGTTACTCTCCTGATTTTAGATACGCCGTGGCAAAACAAGTTTATACAAGGGGACAGTGTATACACACAGAGTCATACATGACTCGGCCTATAGGTCGTATTTCCTCTACCTGGAGTATGGGGACATAGGATCTTCATTTCCCGGGAAACTTATGCGGGTCCAAGGATAAACAAACATTGGTAAAATCTTAGTCCCTCTGGCGTGTTGACACAGCTGGAAACCTCCAAATCTGGTTGAGCCCAAGGAATACAGATGGGATCCACAAGACTATCTCTTGCGGAGCTAGAATTATGCTTACACCAGTTGCTGGACGGGATGACCAAATCCTATATCATCATGCGTTTACATAGGATAGGAAACAACAACTCTCACAAGAGCTAACAACAGGTAGAGCTTTCTAAAAACCCAGGCCATCTTCAAGGAGGCTAACATAAGGAAACAGAAAAACAAGAAGGAAGAACTAGGCCATAATAATGGTCTGCTTAGCAACAAACAATAGAAGGCATAGTCACATCAAGCTACGGCAACCATGGAGGGAAACATATCAGCCCTACAGCACATATTGGGAGGAACGAGGAGCAAGGGCAACAACCCCAGAGTGAAATCTCCTGACAAAATTCACCTATTGCAGCGCATTCCTGCTAGAATCCCAAATGCCCCTTCAGCGAACAAGAGGAATTGTACAACTCTTTCATTGTTGAACCATTGTTGCAGCAATGGACTTATATCTTGAAGACACAATGCTGCAACAACGAAACCGTTCTCTTACCACTAGTAAGAACCACGGCTAGGCGTGGGTTTTTTAATTACTTAAGTAAGAAAACGAAGGTCTTTGGTTCTTTCTTAAGTAGTAAAAATACAATAGCTGTCCATGTATACGTATCCCAAATCGTTTCTAAAGCATTATTAAACTATTTCACACTTTAAAATATCAACTATTAATTGTTAAAATAAGAAGAATGAATTCTTGGCATCGAAAACGAAGGCGTGGGGTTCTTACTTACGTAAGTAAGAAAACGAAAGCATTTAGTTCTTACATGTGTAAGTAAATCTACCACCGTAATTATTGTTTACGTATCAATGTTTCCAAAATAATACCTTTATTACAGCTGAAGAAAGACCCGAAGGAAAGAGTTAAAATTGATCAAAATGGCATTTATTTGCAGTTATCGAGTTTTAAAAACGGAGTTAGAACAAAGAACATTCCCGTCAACAATGGCTCGTTATACTATCACAACAATGGCTCGGTTAGTAACAATGCACATAGTTATTGTACAAACATGTTCGACGATAGTTCGGTAACAATGCACTAACACTGTCGCTTCATTGCAACAATGGCTCGTCCATTAAAGACTCAACTCGTCGTTGTACAAATATTCAGACGATGGCGTTCGGCAACAATGTGGTAAGACTTTCGCTTTATTGCCCTCGCGGCGACGGGTAAACAGCGAAAATCTTACCTTATTGTTGCCGAACGCCATCGTCTAACTGATAATAAAAAACTGCCACATCAGACGTCAACGAAAACATCGTTACAGTAGGACTCTTGTATTTTTAGGATGTTTATCTTGTCAAAGTCCCATTTCGGGCTGAAATTCGGTTTATAAATAAATTATTAGTTCCTCGAGTGCCTGACTTGCCAGAGTTGGATAGGGTCAACGCGTGACAAGGTCAACGCTCTTGCCCCAGATATTTTGGCCAGACTACGACCTGGTGACTCTGAGTGACCCGATAACCAAGTGACCACAATAAAAGTCATAGTTAAAATGAACAGCATGGTTTTAGTGCAATTATTGAAAAGATTACCAAATAAATTGTTTTTAATAACGGTATTTTATGCTTCTTTGTCAGTAAATTCTTTAACAAATTAAAAAGCCATCTGCCCAGTTTAACTCTGTAGTTAAATTAAGCTGTTACTGCTGCATTGTCAAGCTCGTCAGAACACGGAATTATTTTATTTCACCGGGTCTGGCCAAGTCACCGGTTCATTCAGGTCATTGGGTCCCGAGTCAGCCAATTTTTGGAACGCTGGGTTAACGGGGTAACGCTGATTCAACTCTGTGATACGTCACTGCTAAGCAGAGCTAATTGTATTTTCCTTTTCTGGCACGCTTTGAAAAGTTAATTCTTAAAGAATGCTTAGAGAACATTGAGGCAAAAAGGAACAGCAACTCACGACATCATGGTCTTAATTGTGTAGAGCAGGGCCAGACGAAACTCTATTACGAAACTTTTATGGATCTATTACGAAACTCATTTAAATTGCAGCCGGTATTTGGTTGGTGGGAATGTCGGCAGGCCATTGGCATTATTATTAAATCTACACATAAAAGAGTATGGGCCGACTTCTCCCAAACTCCCAATGAAGCACTGACACCAAAATCGCTAATATTTTGATGCAGTATCAATGGGGCAAGGGGTAATCGTCTAACTGGAAAATTGCATAATTGGAAGAACCTATACAGTATTATGGAAAATTGTCTAACGCGAAATTCGTATAATGGAAAATCGTCTAATGTCCCTACCTTGCCCGCGCTACCGCGTCGCAGTGGCTACATATAACATTAGAAACCGCAAGTATATATAAATAAATAAATAGCCACATTTGTCTAATCGTGTAGCAAATCAATACCGTGTCACACTGGAACAGTTAATGTGTAGCAGGAAGTGACGCTGAGGACATTGAGAAAGCTTTTTGGAAATTGTACCTTTTCTTCAGAGATGAATACCAAATATTTCTATGGCTAGGTAACTGCGGAACCCAAAACAAAAACTGGATTCTTTTGAACACAATCCTTTAACCATGTTTTCTGATGAAATATCTGTTGTCTGCATTCGCCCTAAATATCAGAAAGTATAGTCAATTTTTTGTGCAGCCAACTCGGCTCACCAATATTATATATGCATATAGAGTGAGCAATGAAGGACAGAAAACTATTCGACTTTTCGGATTTCATAAATTCTGTCACTGAATCCGATACTACCGTAAAAGCAGTACCTATATATACGAATGACTTTTCATAACTGAAAATGGATTTGAAGAACACAAACTCAATCTTAAGTTGCCCAGCAGACCACATTTTCATGATAACTGAGGCAGAAGATATGAAAAGAAGATATTCTTTGTATTCTCAATGTCTGGAGAATACAAATGCCTTAACTGCTTAAAGAATAAATTTCGTCTCCAATTGCAATCACCTCGTAGCATACTAATTCAAAAAGACTAAACAACGATAAAAAAAATCAGGTATTGTTTCTGTCGTGCCATAAACAGAAAAGCCTTTTGGAAAATATGCCAGATTCTGGGGCTAATTAAGGTGACGTGCAGGAATTTTTCTTATCCAATATTCAGAAACAACAACAAACGTACTATTGAGTTTTTTTTATTTTGCGCAGCTGTGGTCACTTTTAATTGAATGCAATTTTTTTACCCTCGTTGTAAATATTAGTATTAAGCTGCACAATTCGTGATCCAAAGATGATTTTAAAAAAAAAACCGTGCTTTTATTTTTTTACACTTACGTTTTCTCGTGAAGTAACCTTGGGGTTGACTAAAAGACGAAACTCCCTGTTTCGTCTTTTTGCCAACCTGAATGAAGTGACTAATTCAAAAATTATGAATGGCAAAAAATCCGAAATTGCGTTTACTCCTGTATTTCTGCGAGGCTGGTTTTAAAATTTTGATGGTATTATCTTAAAGAGTCAGACTTCCTTTCTGCTTAATCTCAACTCATGGTTTTTAATGAGTAGGTCGGCTAGAACAAACTACGCAAAATAGCTCTCCTGAAATATTGATTTTTTTGTAGATTCGTCTTTCTCACTTTGGAGGGCAGCAGTGAGTTAGTATTAGCAAAAAGGGAATAGTTCAATCGCCAAAAGCTCATTTCACTGATGAAGTACCAGTGATCTGACTACTGATGAAATTATCGAGTTCGTGTATACGTGTATTAATTTGCTTCCCATGAAACGTTGGAAGAAATTAATTTTAAACTAAAATAAAATTTTAACATGTAACAAATATCAAACATGAAGCCGGAAAGATCTGAAGGATAGTATTTTTCAATTCTTGTACCATCTTGCTCTATCTTCTCTGCTGTAGTTATTCACAATGATGAATTCCACTTGATGATCTTTAGTCAAACTAAATTATAACATGGATTGGCTAACTAAAGTAATATTTTCAAATTACTCAGTATTGCAATGTCGATGTCATGCTTCTTTTATGCTTAAATTAGCTAAATATATTCAATCATCAGTAGTTTTAATTAATGAAGTCAAACAGAAATGATTGCAGTGAGACTGAAAAAGTCTTTATTTCGTGTAATACTTGTACCAGTTACAGTTTCCAGTTAATTTAGCCGCCAAAATAACCTAGATAACAATCCAACGTATCATACAGCACACAATTCACATGTAATTCAGAACAGCTCGAACATGACCCTAAAAACACAATCATTTCTAATTGAGGGCAAGACAGACAGTATACCGTAGTTTCGTTGCATTGCGGGAGATGCTAACCCTGTCTTTTGCCAAACTAGTCGTGTTTGATTTCTTTTATTATTTTACTAATCCTATTTTTATTTGCTGAATTGTTTTGCAACTCAGTTTTATTCGGCTTATATTCCAGTTTCCTTGTGCAAAAGTATCTACAGATGTTTCCATTATTTCATAAATAGCTGCGGTGGTAAAACGATCATCACAGCAGACATCTAGAAAATAAAAAAAAATAAAATTAGAAAAATGTTAAAGTACCGTATTACTTGTGCAAAATTACTACTGAACGGAAAACCATTAATTTCGTGATGAAATATTTCATTGTGGTTTTGTCTCCGTACATCTTTGCGCCCTTAAATAAACATCTAATCTATGTACAGAAATAAAACTGCTGTGAGAAGATTAGATATAAAAAAAAAAACACTGTTCGCAACATCCGGGCACTGCAGGGACTGCACATTGGGATTCACTGCAGTCCCCGGATTCTACATACACTGTATACGGGGTGGCCTATAAAAACGCTCCCTTGATAGTTTTAAATACCGAAAAATCGGTCGACTCAGCATTTCTAACTGAGTCAAACTGAGATCAAACTGTGAGTATAAGTCAAAAACGCTCCACCTAAATTTTTACAAATTCGAGATATTTTTTGAAAAAAGTGAAAACAGGGACCACTTTTCTGGATCCAAACTGCTATTCTGATTCCGAAAAAGGGGGTCCTTCCTTCGTTTTGAAAAAAAAAAAACATAAGAAAAATTTCAACTGCCATTCGGTGCAGTGACGATGCTATACGGAAAAGGTTTAGTACATCCACTAAGCGTGAGAACTGTTTAGCGTAAACTGGCTCGCATTTTGGTACTAGGATAAATAATGGCATGATGAATCAAACCAAGCGACGCCGCACATTGGGGCACTCGGAATAAGTCCCCCCCCCCCCCCAAACCACCTGTTTTTGGGATGCCCTTTTGGTAGATAAAATTACTTAAAAAAACATTTAAAATAAGGTCAAAAGTTGTTAAAACAAAGACTTTTCGAGGCATGCAATAGTAATTCAAAGGTCCCAAGCTCAACAAGGGCAGTGATTACTAGATATCTGTTAGACACCTATTTTCTTTAGTCCTATGAATGCAGTGTCGCAAAGATAGTGCATGCCTTTATTTAAATCTTCCATTGAAAATGTTGCTCTTTGCCCATTTTTATTTGTGCTGGTTGGCCTTCTCATTTGTTCTTTAGCCCTTACTTTTTCCAATGGTGTCCCCCCCCTCCCCTTCTTGAAAGTCTGTGGGCGCCAGTGAATGAAATTAAGAAATGCAAGAAAAGGGCAATTTTAGGGTTACAGTTCTTTAAACTGCTAAGATTTTCAGGATATACCTACGTTAGAGTAAATCTATAGCCAAACCGTTTCGTACGTGGGAAAAAAAAACAGCAAATTAAATCGTTTGTAACATTTACATCGGTTTCAACGAATGTTGCAAAACTGAGTCTTACAGGAAAGCCAACATGATACATGTACCTTTAAATGCATGGTCTGTGGCATTAACGCAATGTCTTTATTCTCATTTAAAACGCTGAAAGCACACATATTGGATCGTCGGAGAAAAAAAAGCCAAACACTCTTTATGTAGCACTCTTGGCTTTTTTTCTTCTATAATTTATTGTCATTTGTTCTGGAATTTAGCTTATTAGTTTACTAGTTTATTTAGTTTGTTTTATGTATGAAGCTTTTAGTTAATTTTGGTGGGAAAAAAAACCACGATTTAAGGGATGAAACATTGATTTCCTTGTATGTATGAAGCTTTTAGTTAATTTCAATCCACCCAAAACCAAAACTGGTAAGAGAAGCTGTCAAGTTTACAAAAAGGGTCGGCCTTTAAAAGTAGTGACATCATTCAACCAGGGAAAGGCCGCCAAGGTTAATCCTATTAGCCAAGTTAATCGCACCTACTACACCTAGTTCGAAGGTTAAATGAAAACTAGAAGATTGCTACTAGCGGTTTTCAAGTTTTCATTTAACATCCAAAGTATTATTCGGTGCGATTAACTTGGCTAATATGATTAACCTTGGCGGCCTTTCCCTGGTTGAATGATATCACTACTTTGAAAGGCCGACCCTTTTTGTAAACTTGGCGGCTTCTCTTACCAGTTTTGGTTTAGGTGAATATCACGACTTTCATATCCTGTGAATGTACAAAAAATTCCAAGGTGTAATTGTCACCCCTACCTTTTTTGTCTGGAGGTATTTTATTGTATGAATGTTCTCATTCATAATTTTCACATTTGCTATTGTCATTTCAAATAAATTAATAACAAGCGTAACAGTATTGTAATTGCAAGGACCTAATCAATTCCTATGGAATAAAAGATACCCTGTGTCTTATTGAACCAGTAATGAGAAATTTATTCGGGTCGTGGGGCAGATAATTCATTTTGAATTCGCGTACCGTAAAAAAAAACGATTTGGATTTGGTGGGTAAAAAAAAGACCAAACCTTTGCAATAAAAGATACTCCGTCTCTTAGTGAACCACCTATTTGCAACAACAATGAATTCTGACAATTAGGTACTGAAACGATAAGCGTGTAACATTTAAGCTGTTGGATGACAATACAAATAATAATAATAATAATATTAATAATCATAATAATAATAATAATAATAATAATAATAATAATCTTTATTTGCATACGTAGCTCGAAGTTTACACAAAACTTGTGTGAGCAGCAATACATAATAATGGTTACAACAATAATTTTGCACTTACGAGCCACTTCAGGACCACGTGCTTCTAGCTGCAACCCCCATTTTAGAAAAATGCACTTCCCCATATGATGCTTTACCTGTCTGCCGAAATTTAGATCTGGCAACTTTCCCTAATCAGCTGTAGACGTGTCGTTATACCCTATGGAATTAACATGGGAGCCTGCGGACTAGTTACTAGTTACCAGTAACACAAATCAACGTTATTGAGGACACTTTCTCTCCATGAAGGACACGTTCCCACATTTTTGTGTTGAGTTTTTCTTTGTTACTGGACCCAAGACACCTGATTCAAACGATTTGCAAAGATTACTACCGCATGGGGAATTTACACCAGTATGCTGAAATCACGTATAAATTGGTTTCAGTTAAAAGACACAGTCTGCTAGTGAGCTAGCCGCCATCTGACAACAATTACACTGTAACAATTACTCTCTAACAATTAAGCTGCAACAACAATAAAACGTATACTTGGCGGCGACACACTAGCGTGTGTCTAGATAGCAGAAAATTTACGATCTGAAATGCTTTAAGGTCAGAAATCGTGAAATAACCTAGTAATCGATGGCGCTTTTAGGGGGAGTGGGCCGTAGCTTTGTCAGGGCAGTTCATAGGCCATTTACGGTATTCCCCACTAAACAAGCACTTGATTTCTTGCTGTATAACTCGCGGTCTACACCATGCAGTTCAGTTCCTTTTCTTCCCGTGGATTTTCTTGTAGGAATGGTGTTACCAGGAATTTTTCTCTCTCGAAAAGATACCCTAGTTCAACAGACAATGCTAGTTCAATAATATCTTATTGTCAATGCCATACCTGTGATTTACAAATCAATGTCGTATGGTATTTTTTCCCAGAAGGTGGCTCGCGAGTTGTAAACATTTCCCTGAAGCAGAGAACATTCCATGGAGCGTTTCACTGAAAAATAAAATAGCAAAATGAACAATTTATTTTATTCTATTTTAGGTAGGCTAGTATAGAGATAGAGAAAATGAACATTGAAATGAAATTCATGACCTTTCATAAATCAGGTGGACACTTTTATAAATTCTTTTGACTTAAAAAAGTGTCCACCTGCTTCATGAAAGTTACACATTATCATGCGATGTAAAATGTACAGCAATTTACATAAATTTTGTCATTATGATCAAAGGCAGGTGGATTCGAGTTTTGCGTCATGCAGAAATCAAACCATTCAGTGCATAGTAGTGAAACCATTGACAAATACTGTTTACATGAGAAAGAAAAAAAATCATATGCTAGATTACTGTGTTTGTACAATTCATGTCTAGTTTGCATTACTTATATGTATTCAAGTGTACTTGTCTGCTTACATCGTTGGAATGTTATACAAAGATTTAGTACAAAACGAATATACTAAAATAATACGTAAATTATGTTAGTTCGAACAATACATTGTGTGAAGTAAGCTATGAACAAATTGTCTGCTGATACACAATATTTTCTTCTTTTATTGGGGTCAGTTGGCAGGCAGTGCTTTTTAAAGTTCATGACCGCATGAGAAAAAAAAACACACACGAAGGATGGGCATGATCATCAGCTGCTAACAATGGCCACTTTCATAAACTCATGGCACAATTTAGCGCTGAAGCCATGCCTCATCAAAGTAGTTCGTAAACGTTCGGTGAATTTTCAGAAACCTTAGCGTTACGTCACCGCTAAACCATCATATCAATTTCAGGAAGCTGTTTTCGTGCTGAATCCATCGACTAAAGATGGCGGGCCTGCAGCAGTTCTTCGCTAGGATTATTTATGCAAACGTAATTAGCCTTTGGTGGAAATTATCGTCACACAATGTCCCACTAAGGTAAAGGAAGGTAACTGGTCACTCCATCATAAGTAATAAATGTTCTTATCAGCTTGTTTTTAACGTAAACCTACTTAGCAACGCCCATAACCACGCAAAGATGATTGGTGAGCAAATTGTGGTGAGCAGAAACACTTCTTTCCTGACACTGGGTATTTTCATAAACTCACAAACTCACCGACCGATGACACAAAAAGCGACCGCTTCCACCAAAAGTGACGTCATGCTTAAGTCGTTTATGAACGGACTCGCTGGAATGATCGATGGGTAAAATGGAGGCCAGTGTCAGGAAATAATTATTTTTGCTCACCAATCACCCTTGCGTTTTCAGGTAAGTGTGCTCAAACATGGAATGGAACAAACTTGCATGTGAAACATGGATACAGTAAACTAAACTGTGTCAACCTGGGTGATGTAACGGCAAATTGGCCAATGGAAAATGTGAAAATTATGAATGAGAAAATGTATAGACATAAAATTCTTCCAAAAAGAAAGGTAGAGGTGAGAATACGACCGTGTGACCGTTTGTACATTAACAGTGCTATGAAAGTTGTAATAGCCACCTAAAACCAAAATTGGTATAAGAGAATCGGCTAAGTTTTCAAAAAGGGTCCGCCTTGAAAGTAGTGATAACATTCAACCAAGGACAGGCCGCCAAGTTTAATCCTATTTATTAGCCAAGTTAATCGCACCGAATAATACTTATGACATTAAATGAAAACTTGAAGATTGCTACCACAAGTAGCAATGTTCTAGTTTTCATTTGACTTTCGAACCATTAATCGGTGCGATTAACTTGACTGATAGGATTAACCTTGGCAGCCTTTCCCTGGTTATATGATATCGCTACTTTCAAAGGCCCACCCTTTTTGGAAACTTGTCGGCTTCTCTTATACCAGTTTCGGTTTTGGGTGGATTTACTCTACTCAGCAAATAGATCGGATTTGGTATGATCATGGTTTATGGTAAAAATCAGTTGGTCTGAAGTGAAACCATGTTGCCCTCTACAAGATTCTGCGTTTTCGTTATATACCCACTTTAATTCACATTTTATTTAGTTGCCTCAAGTAGGAATGAAAATAATTTCACAACTGCGATTATAAGTCTAACACACAAGATGTCACATTGATCTTCAATGTCTTTATAACTCTATTTTTACAGCTTTAATCCAGATTCACATAAAAATGTATCCGCTTAAAGGTAGAATTTTGGATTTATTATAGCACACACACATTTATTACGGTACCGTATTGTAATGAAGAATGTATTTAATATGGCCTCTTAGATTTACGTTCCCAGCGACTGAAAAGAAAATGATCAGCGACACGAGTGAGACCTGAGAAGTTGTTAACGACTACACAAATATTGGTTTTTCAGTTTACTGGGTTTTGCTGTTTAAGATTGTAAACCATATCTTAAGGAATCGTTGCTATTAAGTCACATGCGTTTAGATGCAGACAGCATACTGGCCGTTTGATTGGAGTTTAACGGGAAATAATGCGATCGTCAGAAGTAAAGCTAACCATGCGCCGCGGTGTCAACATGAGTTAACCAGTGACGAAAGAGAACAGCGGCTGTTTGGCTGTCTGATTGGACTAGCCCAGTCATGTGATACGCACATCATGGCAGAGATCCATGACGTGTGGTAGTGTTCGATTTTCACAGTGAAGTGTTGCACCATTCTGCTGAAACCACATTCCTTTTTTTTCCCATTCACTATATATATGTAGTAGTAGAGGTTTAACACGGAAAAAATTCCTCTTCTGACATCGAGGAATACCGCAAGTGCATTCAAAGTTGGACACATAAATTTAATCTTCGACGGAATTTTATTGGTCCAATAAAATGTTAAAAATACACATTTTAAAAGCCCATGATCGGTGCGTCGTTAAACAAGGGGCCGCCATCTTGAAACAGTGAAAAGGATCACCAGGATGACAGTGGTCATCCTTTCCACTGTTCCAAGATGGCAGCCCCTTGTTAAACAACGTAGCCAACTGATCACGGCCGTTTAAAATTTTTATTTTTAACATTTTATTGTAACCAAGACGGGGAAATTTCCGTCAAAAATTTAATTTATGTGTCTAACTATGAATACACTTGTGGGTTTCCTCACTGTCGGTAGCAGAATTTTCCCACATGACCTATAACAAAATATCCATTAGTTGTCCCTTATTAACGATGGCAGGGATAAAATTCATTGCTAAACATGTTGTTATATTTTGCGAATTCACATTGTCCTCAAACCAAAATGGCCCAATATTGGCAGAGGCATTAATTGTGCACAATGCGGTAACTCTCACTAGGCGAAGTGGTGAGTCAGTGAATGCCTTTCGATCTGTGCTAACCTAAATTCGAATGTTAATTTTGTTCACATGCCCACTAACATGGAAATATGCCTTGTCAGTAAAGAAAATATCAGAGATTAAAGTTTGATCATCTTCTTTCCTTATAGGCTACCAGCAGAAAGTTAGCGTAGTCAAACTTGAATCCTTGTCACTATGTTCCCAGCATGTGTATTTTGTATGGGAATATTGGAAAATCACTATCGTATGCAGAATAGGGCGAACACATGTCTTTTTGAATCCAATTTCACATGCTGCTGTTTTACGGACCTTCCGATTATAGTTACAAATGAGGATCGCAATTGTTCACCGTTTTCCACCAAATGTGCTATTTTAGCTCCTTGTTTATTGTTTTGCACAGCACCACTGTTTGCCTCAAACTGTACTTCGGGATGGGCCATCTTTTCTTGAATAAAGTTCGTAGTGTGTTCTGAATGCTTTCAATGTTGCTGCCGGAGTTTCGAATCGTGAAATAATTTAACAACCAACACACCCTGTTCCGTTGAATAGTGATCCGCTTGTTGCAAATACGAAACTGTTAATTCTGGTAAGTGAGACCGAAACTGCAGCAGTCAGAGAACTATAAAACGTGAACTCAGTTTAAATTGTTGAAATTAAATTGTTATAAAAACGTTGAAAATAAACGGACACACCATTTTACTTAACATTAGTAACAGTTATCAGTAGTAGAGACGCAACTGTGCTGAACCAACACTCCCACGCAAGTTACACACTCCCTTTATTAAAATTGTTTAACTTTCGTCTGCAAGTTCTTGGCAGGCATTATCACGAAAATGAAACATCTGTAAACATGAGTAAGTATTCACTCATAAAATTCCATCACGATTGAAAGAAAAAAACAAATTAAAAACGACCATACAAGAGCAGACCAAATTCATTCTGTTAAAATGCAGGCCAGAAGTAACGCTTATAGCATGCCATACATATAGCAGTATATTTGAATTCATGTGGGTCAATTCGAAGGTATTTACAGTTACCATTCAAAGCTAACGATTACATTTATGGTTTGATTTGTAAAGAAAACAAAGTTACTCGGGATGCCAAGTTCCTTAGCGATATACCAAGATCTTTAGGGATACACCTAGATCCTTACAATTGGTTATCCTAAGATCCTTACTTGGGATAACCAAGGTCCTTATGTACACACGGTTAAAATTTAATGTGTATGAGAAATAATCACAAGCAGGTTATACGATTACCTGGATTAAATGGTTTTGTTATAATTTGGTGCTGTGATGTCTGACACTGTCTTTCTAAGTCATGAATTACGTCCTTACCTTCCTCCTTAGTCAAAACACGATTCCAGACATTGAAATCAGTAGCTTTCCATTCGAATCCCACAGTAGGATCTTCAGTGTCTGGTGGAGCATTTTGGACATTGCCAATCATCCATCCTGATTCAATATTTTCTCCAGGCAGAAAACCTGTCACTTCTTTTATCTTTTCTCCGTCAAGGAACAGTTGTGCTTTCCCACCATCCTTTCCAGTCCAAGTAAGGCAGAAGAATTTCCACGAATCAGCTGGAAGGAACTTTCCAGCAATTTTGATGGATAAATGGTCACTCGCATCAGACTCGAGCACTAAACCATCCTTATTAGTATACAGTTTTATAAGTTGGTCTATATCAGTACGGAAAATTAGAATTTTTGAGGGATTTTTTTCTTTACTGTAAAGCCAAACACAAACAGACAGTTCATTCAATCGGAGGGAAGTAGGGGCAGTTATGGAGATCATATTAGTTGTTCTTACAGTCACAGTCGTGTTCTCTATTGGTGATATCTTAGAATGGCCAGGACACCTATAAAGAGAAAGAGCAAAGCGTTACACGTGAACAGGTATATTGTGGCAAGTAAGTGCAACCTTGCTATTCACATTGCACATTTCATAATCTTTTTAGCCCCAGCCCTCAGTAGATACCAAATGGAATGACAGTAAACCTAATTAGTATATTCCAAAGTATTACATGTATTTGTCGATTGATGATTATCGGTATCTTTGTTATCTTAAGCCATTCCTTGTTTGTATTCAGAGTGCTTAAAGTTATTCTTGATTGCTTAATTTCCCAATGTGGCATAATTGAGTTGGAAAAATTGCATCTACCTTACTTTAACTCTGATTTCAAATTGGTAGGCCTATAGGTTTAGTATAAAGGCTTAGATTTTAGGGATCAAGTCAGGTGGTTTTTGGAAGGACGCAGTAGAGTCATCAATTTTTTTCAATGGCAATACTTATACAGTTGTTTGATACTGCAAGCTGTATTTTACATTTAGAAAGATTAAAGAGAGAACGAGAACGACAGAAAGAGAATAATGAAGCATAATAGTAGAATATCAAATTTATTCCATGTTGTATCATCCACATTCACTGTATTTCTCAACATCGACAGATAGCCTAAGGTCTACTAAAAGTTTAGCACTATAGCAAAGTTATTCATAATTTTCAAACAAACTTTTGTTTAAAGTTTAGTGATTAGCTGAAAGTTGAGATCGTACCATACTTACCTGTACTTTTTCACGTCCCATTCAGAGGTATCTGGATGAACTAGGTAACCTTTCACAGATCCTGTGCACGTAGTAAAATTGGCAACTACAAAAGAAAATAACTAATTATCATAATCACACAGCCATTTTTCATACAATGTACTGCAGGGGGCAGATCTAGAAATACACAATTTCCACATTAAGATCAATGACATTTGGCAGTAAAAGCCTCAGTCTTGTCTTGAGTTCAGAAAAATAGCAGGGTTAGGCTAAAGTTTGGTGTCACCAAAAATAATGTCAGATGTAGTGGGCCCACATCAGGTCTAAAGACATATTTGTCCTGATGTCAGATTATGGCAAAGCCAATGAAGACATTTTCAATGGTCTTGAATGCAAAATTCAAAGTTATCTGGCTCCGAAACGGCCCAATATACAAAAAACATTACAAACTATGAAAACAGATTGAAAATCAGACCATTGAATTACATTATTACCGAAGAAAACAGTGTTCCCAGAACGTTTTCGATTCCATGGCAGTGAAACTAAGGGGTTTTCTCCAGCTACCCCTTAGCTTCTTTGTTTGGCAGCAAAGACATTCAAGGACGATTTGTTCCTTTAACTTAACTTTAACTTTAGTTTGTTTAGTTGAAACGCCCAAAATGTGGCATGGTACAACAAAAGATTTATTTGCAGAGAAACAATAACGCAACTAAGAAAACAAAATATGGAAAAATGCATGGTAAAAGATACAAATCAGACAAAAATCAGAAACAATTCAAAGAAACCAGTTTAAAAAAAAACAAGAATTTAAATAAATACAATAACTGCTTATGCTAAAAAATCATGAGCCCATGGCTCATAGTGGGTAACAGAGGTTGGGACAGGTAAAGCGGCAGTTGAAGAACGGAGGACACAATTCATGGTAGTACGCTAGAAGCCATCAAAACCAATGCTCCGATTTTACTCTCTTATTATTAAATGAATCATAAAAAAGCGACATAGGTTCCAGTAATACAAGTCTACTAATAAGTTTAAACATTCAGGCATGCAATATAACCACGGTCAATTTTCTTTGGAGGCGCGGGGGGGGGGGGGGGGTTAACGCCAACCATCACACCCAAGAAAAATTCTCATTCTGTTAAATGGACCTTAGTCGGGATTACTTAGATTTATAAAACAAAATATAAATAAATAAAAAAAATTAATAATACTTTGGCACGGCTTGGGGTAAAAAAAATTTGTCCTTGATCCCAACCTACACCCATGTGTCAATCGTCGCCCCCCCCCCCTCCAATATCGCCACCTCCTCACCGGTTGCCAGATGAAAAGTATAACTGTTGGCAGAGTTGAGGGGAGAGGAAGAAGTCTCTCTCGCGCTTGGCAGCTTTCTTTGTTGGGTTGGGGGGGAGGAAGGGGGCAGTGAGTTAGGATGAGCAATCCTGTAAATTGCAAAGAAAAAAAAGTGCGAGATTTCAGACGAGTTACATCAATGACCAGCCAATTTCTAATTTCCTTCTACAGCTAAATTATCTTAACAGACGAAAGACAAAGCTCCTCTATTTATTATTGGTCGTAGAATGAATAGGTAAGGGCAGTACTTGTAAGGGGCTTACAAGGATAAGGTGGGATTTACTAACTATTACAATTTATTTTAGAAATGAGATGACTAGTACAGGGGCGGTTCTGACATTATTCGCCCTGTTGACAAAAATAAATCTGGTACAATGCAATTAACAAGCGAGGTTACCATTTTTTCTATCAGGAAGGAGGGGTTAAGTACGGAAAAGGATACTAAGATATATTACTAAAACAGCGTCAACACACTTTCTTTTCCCTCAAATGACGAAAATACGACACGTCCTACTGCTAGAGCATCCTTGGGTCAGATTTTTCCTTTTGGTAAGTGAAAGTGGGCGACCTTCACTTCCGTGGTGCTCAAGCAGAAAGAATAAATGACAGCTTGCTTGTTTTAATGCAAAGAGAGAATATCAATGGTTGTACCAAAATAATAATACGTCTTACAAATCAACACTCAAACTGCCGGTTGCCAAAAACCATGGAAATTAATACATAAAAATGACATACGTGCAAAATGCCAGTCTAAACCCTTCCTCATTTTCTTACACAAAATACAGGTGTTGTTGAGTCTTGATACTGAAATTTGCTATTGCGTGAATATAATGACGTTGGCATTGGCGTTAAGATAATATATCATTGGTTGTTGTTTACAAACAAGAATTTGTAATGCTGCGTATATATATCAGCTTGATAGAAGACTTGTTTTGGTTATCGTTCTTTTTGTGTTCATGAGTGTTCATTTTGGATACCGAAGCGACAGAAATGTCTCTTCATTATTTATAGCAGAACATTGTTCACAGCCGTTCCACAGATTGTTTATTTGATTATTAAGTTTGTGGCTGATAAGTGTGTGTATCAGTTTCAGTCTGCGAGTGTTAGCAATTATTATTTATTTATTGTACGTTATACATGCTAACAGTTCACCGGAGCTTAGGAGTGATGTATTATCGAGTTATTGGACCCGGTCGTGTGTAGTAATTAATGATCGGCACGGCTTATCGGTTGAGATAGGTATCGGTTCAGTTGAGTACAGGTTCTCCTAATCTGCACGTAACATCTTCCGCTGAATGTTAGCACGTTCATGCTTTTTGTTCTGCACACTGCCAGTTGCCTCGAATTTTCTAACGAGTGATAAACCTGTCCTTATGGTCTATGGACCTTGGAAAAAATAAGGTATGGACGGTCCATCCTTTGCTGCATGAAGTCCATAATGTGTCCTGAATGCTCACTGTGTTGAAGTCGCAGATTTCAACTCGTGAAACCATTTAACAATCGCCACACGCTGTTCTGTTGAAGGGCGCGTTTATTCAAGGACAATTTTCTCGCTTACTAGCTTTTACTTGGTTAATACTAAATCTGCTGGCTGCTTCTCGCCTTTGTCGGAGAATGCGGCTTTCAAGTTGTCTATACGTAGTAACCACGGCAACAACGCGGACGCAAATTTTCTCCTCGTGCCTTGCGACACGACGTACGATGCTTGCAACATGACAGAGTCGATTTATGACAACTAGAAAACAATTTTTACTGCAGTACACGACGACGGACAGATTCCTGAATACCAGCATTCGAAGGTTTGTCTTCGAATCGATAACTCTGAAATGGCCGCCATGTTGGATTTTGAATTCTCGCTGCGAGTAGCTATTTATTCTACCGTCGTTTGATCACTGCTAGAAGCTGTTTTTTCAGCGAGAAGAGCAAATTTTGGAAATAGCGTGAAATGGCAACAATGTTGTAGCAATGTTTAAAATTACTGTTGCACTTTGTTCTTTGTCCGTGTTGTTATTTATAATACATTTAATTTGTTGTCTATTACCGCAATCATTTAATAGAAACGGGAAATTAATCGTCAATAAATAACGGTTGCCTAGCAAATAGCTTTCGGCGAACGAGAAGGTCTCGTTGCGTAAACGAGCCCGAATAGTGGTTCGCGATTGTTGCAAATCCGAAACTGTTACCTCTAAAAGGAGAGATCGAAACTGCATTACCCGGAGCGTTGTAGAAAGCGAAAGTTTGAGAGCCTCTATCCGAAATTCTTACCTTTAAGTGGATGTATTATTTTTGTTAATCGTGATTAAATTGTAGAAACTAGATCGTTCAAAAAACGTTCCTTTTAAAAGGAGATTCCTCCCAGCGCCATTTTTCTCGATCCTCCACATCAACTACGGCCCCAAAGTTGTATTTACTTACCGTTAGTCAATCCCTAGCTAAAAATTCGTTTTAAAATGTGGCGTCTACGAGATTTTATGTTGGATATTGGAGAACTATATTTACTATGGGAGGCACATATATGATCCTTTGCACGCTTACAGTCACCATGACTTTTCATCTCTGTGTGTGCATGTACTAATTTGCTAGTAATTACTATGAGATCAAAAATCTAAACGACTAATGCGGTAAAAATTATAATTATTTATGCCAACAGATCGCTGAAAAAAATTATAAGATTTACCTAACAAATTATAAAGTGCGATTTTAAAATGCGAAAACCATACCGGTTTGTGACGACACAATTAATGCGTTCATGCTGGTTCGTCCATTGGTGCAATGCCAACTGAGACAATAGCTGCGTTCTTCACTACGAGGAACGCAGCTACTATCTCAGTTGACCTTGGTGATGGCAACATGGCGGATGCGATCGGCGCATGGCTGATATAAGGCACGCGGGCTGTTGCTTTAAAAGGGATACCCTGTACATGTTGGTCTTGCTCTAACTCGAAAGCGAAAAAGACCAATGGTTATGCCTAAAGACGGACGGAGATCAAGAAATACTAATTCTAAGGCCTAATTTGTATTTAAAAAAATAAGATTGTGAAAAACGAGATTTGACTAAGTCACTTTCAAAATAACGTGTCATGCTAAACAGGCTTATTTCACATTACAATACCACCACATCACGCCAACTGACCTTTAAGCAAAAAAAATTCCGAACTTACCTTCTACAGCTGATAACTGACGATCCCACAAGTAAAAGTCAGAGACTTTGTATTTGAATCCACCCAATGCTGTACCTATGTTTTCCGAATCCAACTTTAACGGCGCTTCTTGCTCTTGATGTAGAATAAGTTTTCCTTTGCCTGGTATAATATAATTTTTACCGATGTTTGGAAAAGATTTCACGAGGTTTTCCATTATGTACATGTTTAATATGCCAGTTTCTCCTGACCAAGTCATACAAATTGGACGGATAACTTTATCCCCAAGGAAACGAATATGTTGGTCTACTGCAGCTTGGTCCGTCCCAATACCTGAAAGTATTACTGACTGAAAATTGGGGGTGCCTAGGTTATATCCAAATGACACGAGTGAGTCACCGTTTTCATTTTGATAACTCATTACTTCCAACCGATACAAATCAACAGCGTTGAAAAGTACGAAACAGTATGACAATGCCTGCATGTCGGAAAATTCAACTCCTTTTAAAGTTCCGGTTACTTCTTTAGGAAATTTATCTTCAAACCCACTTGTCAGGTCGATGGGAGATGTAAATGTGTATTTCCGTTTTATACACGGAGGTCTGCAATTAAAAAAAAAATATTACATGGTTTCACTTCAGTACCCTTTTAATTTAATATTAATCCAGCACCAAGTTCTAGCACTGCACATTTACTAAAGAGACGAAAGACCTGTCAGCCATCAGCATGGACATTTTCACGTCAACACCGTACGAAAATCCAAACCCTGTTGAAGAAAAACCTATCCTTTCTAGTGGAAGCACACTAGTACTTCGCCCATCAAGTTCAGATTATTGGCTTTCAATGGTGTCTAATGACAGTTTGCTCATAGGGTTCGCGCAGGGTGCTTACAGTATTTAAAAGTACTTATTTTAATTTTGGCATTTGTAAGGACCTTAAAAGTGCTTAAATTTGAAAATCTGGTCCAAATGTCTTTGAAAGTGCTTAAAAAGAAAAGATTTTAGGTCTGAAAAGATGATTTGTGTTGTAAATGTAATTTAATTTCCAACAGTTAAAACTCATCTTTTAGTCAACAAACTATACATGCCAACACCCTCTAAATTTGCGCAGCCTATAGTCTCGTTATTCGCATTTCAAGTTAGCCTGGCACAGACTCGGTACACAATTCGTTTGTCTCTTTCCTGAATACGTAAGCGTAAAGCGAAAAGACTGGCTGAATTCTGATGCGACGTAAAGCGGTATGGTGCGCCAAAGACACAAACACTGATTAACCACCACTATTTCCGCTACTTACAACTGGAGTGATTCTGACGTTCTTTGTATGCCGTAACGCATCGCATCGCCTCAGATTTCCTTCTGTCTGTTCAGGGCTTTAGGGCGGATTTAGGCAATGACTCGCCTTAATACTCTCACAGTCAGAAGCTAGAAATCGTACGAAATTCCAACATGGCGGCGGTTTTAGCTCTACCGCCTCGCAACGAAAACAATCAATACTGTAAGTACAAAAGTCACAGTGAAAATTGTTTCGTTAGGAGAGATTCTTTATCTTATTGTCACGGATTATAAAACTGCAAGCATTTACTCAAACTATGTGAGATTTAGCTAATCCAGGTAACGTTGTTGCCATGGTAATGACACCCTTGGCATCGCGATTAAATTCTAGCTGTGAGAATGCAATGGCGAGTCGTTGCATAAATGCGCCCTTAAGGTGCCTATTCAGCAAATGACATGGCTGCAGCATTAGCGTCATCTATCATTATTTAGTTCTATGTGGCACTTGATTTCAACAAACGAAGGAATGCACAAAGCCATCTCTTTTATAATGAAACAAACCAGCCACGAGCCTCCTTAATTATTGAGTGAAAATTTGGTACGTCCTCGTGCACCTGGGAGCAATCAGTAATGGTTAACAATATCACTGCCACTGGATGGCGCCACAGCATTTTCGTACGATTTTCAATCTGCTATAGCGCCACTATAAAAGTCTCAAGGTGAAAAGTGATACGAACAATGCAACATTTAAAAAAACATAAAATTTCTTTCTGTTGAGGTTAGTGTAATTATGTAATTATTATTAAAACATTTATTTACAAAAAAAACTACGACCTTCCTACCCTACTTATGTTCACGCTGTTTTCACTACCTTTTTTTAGGCCCTATTGGACCTGATAGGTGCTTAACAATTTTCATTAAAAAGTCATTCAAAGTCTTTAAAAGTGCTTAACTTTTTTTTATTTGTGCGAACCATGTGTTGAAGTCAAGTCATTATACTCGTGCTCATGTCGGTTGTGGTATGTTAAAAGAAAAATTCTAGGTTTTCCGCTTAGATTTCACCAGCTAAATTGTCCCTGTTATCGTCGTGGGGCAGATAACCCAGTTGGGGTTCGTGCTCCTAAAAGCAAAAACAAACCAACAATAAATAAACTAAACTAAACTAAAGTAAACTAAACTAAATTAAATAAACTTATTGTGCTCACTTGTTTCTGAAATACAATCAAATGTAATACAACGGGCACTTTATTGGCAATATAATTAACCAGCGACCATTAACTATGCCAAAGTTTAGATATTCTTTAGGCTGGTCAAGAAACGATGTACAATATTGCATTTTCATACGGAGCTCACAACCAAGGCCGGATTTATGCTCTTACCGCCTGTAGGCTTAACCATAATGCCGCTCTTAGTGCCCCCAAAACTTACCCTCCCCCAGACGG
>JAHWFP010190309.1:30967-47265 GCA_023313725.1 Lithobius niger | reverse complement strand
GGTACCTGGAGACCACGAGCAAAAGCGAGCAAGCACAACCCATTAGTAAACTTCCCCGACTTGATACCATTTCTCTACAATAGGGGACGGCTACATAACGGACAAAAACGAATTCCCAAAGTGCAATGTGAGCTTTGGGATGGGTACCCGGAGACCACGAGCAAAAGCGAGCAAGAACAACCCATTAGTCAACTTCCCCGACTAGATACCATTCTCTACAATAGGGGACGGCTACATAACGGACAAAAACTAATTCCCAAAGTGCAATGTGAGCTTTGGGATGGGTACCCGGAGACCACGAGCAAAAGCGAGCAAGCACAGCCCATTGGTCAACTTCCCCGACTTAAAAAAAATTGCATTCAGTTTAGCATGGACAATAAAGGGTTAAACTGTGTGGCTTTCTAAATTAGTTTTAGAACGCAATGTTACAAATAAAATCCCACGACCTTTCAAATAATTATCACAAAGTACGAACGAGTTTAATGGAGCAGAAACCAAAAACATCAATAACTCACGAGAGAATAATAGCCACTCAGGCAGGAAGCAGTATTCCCCCATATGGCGTGAAATGATAGACTGATTCCTGACCTCTTTGGCTGGCTGGAAGTTGCATTGTGTGAAATGATATTTTAGCTCATTTTTGGGGTAAGATACTACATAAGACAGGAACAGAGAGAAGATGGCCTATGTAGCGTAAATCGACCTTTGGACCCTGATAAGATAGTAATCCCTTAAACCCTCATAAGGAGAGGTGGCTCCTACTGTAGGTCAAGTTCCAGGAAATGATAAGCTGGGTTGATGACCTGATGAGTAGTTGGAGTTCTTCAAATAGCAATTAGATATTTTACTGACCTTGATAAGAACATTGTCGATCCGGATGTTATTTTTTAAGCAGCCGCCATTTTGAATCTCATGGCAGCCATTTGGAATCGGGTCTTCGCTTGCGGTGCCCACTTGCGTGATTTTTTTCTGGATTGGCTCTCAGCTTGCTCTCTTTGGTTGGCTTTTGATTTCACAGTTGGCATTTTTTCACGAAAAAGACTCGTTAGTGAATTGATGTAGGATCTACTGGCTTATCTGATGAGTTAGTAGTGACGCCTGTATGGGGTGACGTAATGGTGGTAGTTGATGAAGAGATGTTAATAGTAAGTATTATAGTTGATAACCATTTAGATTGTCACGTGGTGTGTTCCCATAATGCAATTCGGTTGCAATTAGGCGATCAAAACTTGTTTGCCTACAAAACTTTCTGTGGGACTGCGCGTGCATCCATTATGTACGACGTCTGTAACAAGTTGTGACATAAAAAGCTCTCAAAAAAAAGATGGACACACTCTCCATCTTAAAGGTACATCTCACATTTTAATATGCAAGACACAACAGAGTTAAAAAAAATTGAAAAGGTGTGCCAGTTGGCATTTTCCACATTTAAATAAGTCACAACAACAAGTTACCAAGTACTTTTGTGGCCGACTAGCTAGATTTTCTCAGGTCACCACCAGAAAATAATAAAAAAAAAACTTGCAGGCTAAACTTGAAATCAAATAAATAAACAAAGCTTTTATTTTTATCTTGAGATATATATATATATATATATATATTTAGCAACTTTGCAATATGTGTGTAGCGTAATTTTGTGTGTGTGTTTATGGGGCTTATTTTACAAATAAATTGTATTGCATTGAAGCTTAGGTTACGTTCAGGTTGAATTAAACGAAATAAAAGTGCCTAATGTGGTTGCCTTGAAAAAAAATCCTTGGCCCACTCTAATTCCAGATGTGCCGTATGTCGCCCCCCCCCCCCCCCCCCAAACAATTCAGTCCTGACGCAGTCACTGCTCAGTTAACATCACCAGCAGTAAACTGACCCAGCACCAAACCAAGGTTACAATACACATTAATATCTATAATTAAATACAAGTTTTCAATTAGGCTACAATACGCAAGGTGAGGGAATCTTGCACTGCGTTCTTATCAACAGGTGTAGTCAGTAAGGCTTTATTAACTGCTTGTTTTAAAGTAGTGGAGATCAAAAATTTAAAACGTGATCTTTAATATAAACCGTTAAGTAGTTAGTTGCAATTAAAAAAATTTCTCAAAACGAAAACCAATATTTCTAAATATGCCTGGGAGAACTTGCACCACTCCCCCAGACCTCCTGACATTCAATTCCATCAGTTCTGCCCCTCTCAAAGAAAATCTCTGTGTGCACCACTAATTCATGTTAAAATAAGTTACAAGTGGTTTGATTCGGTTAACATCGATTATTACTCACGTATTTACTTCTCCACACGAAGTGTAGCAAGGTGCTGTCGATGATTGTAACGTGATACCATCGTAATACTTCCATTGGCTTGTCGACCAATCAGCAAAATCTCCAGTCAAAGAGCAACTCATGACATCTTTTACTGCAAGAAAAATAGTAATACAAATTAGTTTGGAAAATGGTCTTCAACGGCATTGGTATCATTTGGTACCACGTTTAACTTTTTCTGATCGTAGAGAATAAGCTTCTGTATGATAGTGGTTAAAAACGGTCGTAAATATTCCATGACGGAGAGTGTTTCAATTGATTAGAAAGCTTCGGTTGAGGGCATGTTGAGCCTTTTATTATGTACTGTTATACTTCGTTTGGAAGTACAGTAGATGATGCTGTTTCTGTGTGCATATGCACATTATGTAAAAACGTGCACAAATCATACACTGTTGTGAAAAGACTTTGGATGTGATGAACAAGTACAAGGTTTTACCTAAGTCTCCCATGTTAAAGCAAAGACTTTGATGATTAGTATCTCCTCCACAATTTAATGTTTTTAAACCAAATTTGGTGCGTAGGAACTGTATAAGGCTGAGTAAACGCGTGCATACCAAAATTTATTAAAATCTATTGGTTTATATTGGAAATCTGGACCTCAACTGGAATAGCAAAATTAGTGTTTTCATCCTTCCTGTTGGTATTCAGACATTTTTATACAACAGTCTCTATAGCCCAAACTATTCGCTCTATAAAGATGGTTTTAGCCAATTGTGTACATATGGTAATGCAGATTGTGCTTTTCTAACCATAGTAAAAATTGGAAAAGTAGTTCCTGGGTTATATGGCTCTAAATGACCATTGTTTTATTCTTAATCATTTTACAAGGCCACTATGCAAATGAGCAAGCCAGTCACAAGGCATAGACTGAAGTCTTTTTTATTTAGTTATTTACTATAACGAACTAAGTTTGGGCATGCAACACCATGGAGCTTGTTTCTTACGTGGGTGGTACACTGCATCTACGAAGTTAGGCAACAAACATCACATCAACTCACGTGTCATGGTTGTAAACCATTGTAGCGCGACGCCATAGCGTCAGTGTTTAATTTCCTGAAGCATAGTTTGGCACATTTTAGGTACTTAGGGTAAACTAATAATGCGGCACAAGAGCTTAAATTGTGGTAAAATAGGGAGCAATCACCCACCTCACAAAAATTAACTTGTTAAGGAATGTCAACAAGTGGCTTTCAATGCAAAATTTGACCCTCAATAACGTTGCAAATGTGTTACTGGTTTCTAGTTTCTTCTAGCTTCTAGTTTCTTCTAGTCCACTCATCCCCATTTTAATTCCCATAGGGGTATTCACCGAGTCCGAGATAGCGAGAAAGTTTCCAGCATAGGAGTTGATTGTGTTTTGGTGGATAAGCAACTTGACTAAACCGGAAGTTTAAGAGCGCGGCGTCAAAGGACTACCGCCACGCCAATCGGCACTCACGGCCGCGCGATCGGAAATTTACACCCAACGCACTAGGTTTAATCCATCTAAACCATCTTTCAACATGGCGGAGAAAGCAGACGACGCCTAGTATAACGCAGTACTAAACTGGTATAACGGTACTAAATTAGATTTAGTAATTTATTCAATTTTTCTGCTGCTACGACATTTTAACTTGGTTAAACTTACTGTTGTCACAAGAAGATGACTCATTCTACACCGGTTTTCTTGCAAATATCATGCATTCATAAGCACCCCGTCTGGTGTTACAAAAATACGATATTTACTTCCCCAACAATCGGCGTTAAGGTTTCGTTCGACTGTCAAACTTTGTTACAAAACACAATGGCACGTAACGCCTGGCAATATAATAATCTCTTATCTTACCTACGTTTGATACATCATAAACAATGTAGTACAGGGCGTATTTCACAGAAAATTCCATCGCCTACGAGCGGATCAACCGCGAATACCTCATGGCGGCTTGGTCAGGCGGAAGTGGCAGACGCGCTTAGGATTCTGGGTACATTCGTGAGTCACGCTTGCCATCGAAGACTACGCACTTCGGCTATGCATTTGAGCTGGGAGTTGCTTATCCATTCAAACACAATCAACTCCTATGTTTCCAGCTATGAAACATGACGAATGGCTGCAGTACGATACGAACTGCTTACCTTTTCTGCAACGGGAATGGCGTAATGGGAATGGGTGTAACGGGAATGGCGTGGGAGGGTACGTAAGTATGAAAGCATTGTTATAACCATTGTTAGTATTATCGGCATCGTCTCTGATTGGACGGCCACAATTTGGACAATGACAACGTGTATACTGATTTGATTTATTCATATGAGAGCTTACACGGGCTTTGTAGAGAGTATTCTCTCTCTCTACGAAATAATATCACACCGGATTGCATCTTCTTACCGTTCATTGAACAACGAGCTCATTACAGGTTACAAAACCACCTTCTTCACCAACCGTCAGTCATTCCGGAAACACTCCTAATCATACATCGACAAGGCCCACTGAGGTTTCACCACAGCCTGTATACTGACGTGTGTATCTAGACACACACTAGTGTGTCGTCACAAATCTAAACAACGTTGCCAAAGAAATTGTGTCTACGTCCAATTCACGAAAACAAACAAAATGTTAAAATAAAGCCAAAAACTGGTAAAGAGGCCACCAAAATGAGAATGGTTCGGCCTCTCAAAGGAGTGATATGAAATTAAAATATTAGAAAAATTACCACTCAAGTTATTGTTGACGTGGCACTTTATAACACATCTGCAGGATGATTGAGTTGAGTCCAATACACAATTAAAAAAAAAAGAACTGATATCATACCAAAAACCAAAACTGGTAAAAGGGACCGCCAAGTTCCGAATGGTTCGGCCCTTAAATAGAGTGATATCTACACACCAAAACATTCGCCAAATTAATCGCACAGAATAATACTTTGGACGTTAAATGAAAACTTGAACATTGCTACCGAAAGTAGCAATGTTCTAGTTTTCATTTAACCTTCGAACTATTAGTCGGTGCGATTAAGTTGGCTAATGTTTTGGTGTGTTGATATCACTCCTTTGAAGGGTCGAGCCATTCAAAACTTGGCGATCCCTTTTACCAGTTTTGGTTTTCGCTATGATATTTCCAACTGATTTCCTTTTTTCATTTTCTTTGTTATCATCAGGGACATTATTTCGGCTAGTGGGTCAGCCCAGCTTAATGCAGCTTGCTGGAACTAAGAGCAGAGTTATGTCTGGTTGTGATGTATACACAGGCAAGAGTACCCAGGATGCTACAGTTTATGACTTCGCTGCTTCGAAACCATAACAGTGGCGCACGTTTACGATGTACGCTTGTGACGGTATTATCCGTCTGTTGACACAATTCAACAAACGTTGCGTATTTTCAGTCGTACTTTGTCGCTTGAATTTAGGTAGCTTAATGCACTCTAAAACAATTTAAACGTTTGTAGCAAACTGCTTCAATTTGAAAATGAGTATCCATTCGTTTGTTAGTCCAGCTTTGTGTCGATTCATCTAGTTGGCACAGCAAAATCAACAGCCAATGAGACACCACAATCCGTTAAAATGGCATGAACCACGACAATGCGAGAAGGTGTTTACGTTAAAAAAAAATGGCCGCTACCTTGCCGATGCAGATCGCCAAAATCTCGCACTGTTCTTGTGCTGCTTCTTAGTACTAAGTGGACTGATCCTTATATAAGCTGTACTAATCAAAGTTCTCTGGTTATCATCAAAGCGCCACGCTAGACGAATTTATTGTCCAGCCATTGTAAACCCATCATTAAGCCTATTGTTATCATTCGTTTTACTCCTCGGGGCAGATAACCCAGTTTGGAGTCGTGCTCCCTAAACACTAACAACAACAAACAACTCAATCACAATTCAAAGCGTTCAAGAACAGAATGGTTACAGACGTGGCATATGTCCATTGTTTAAGCACATCATTGTTTGCTCCACGGTTTTTTTTAAATCTCCTTTCTCCCCAATCATATCTACCCACACGCTAGTATGTCGACGCCAAGTATATGATTTATTGTTGTTGGAGCTTAATTGTTTGAGTGTAATTTTTGTCAGATGGCGACTCACTAGCAGACTGCGTCTTTTAACTGTAACGAGCTTATACCTGATTTCAGCATACTGGTGTAAATTCCCCATGTGGCAGAAATCTTTGGAAATCGTTGGAATCTGGTGTCTTGGGTCCAGTAATGAAGAACCACAACATTAAAGTTTGAGAAGGTGTCCTTCGTGGAGAAAACGTGTCCTCAATAACGTTGATTTGTGTTTCTGGCTAGCTAACTAGCTAACTAGCTACTACTAGCTAAGGTCAGGTCTCCCACTTTAATTCTAATAGGGTATAAAAACACGTTTACAATCGCCAAAATATGATCCAAAAAACAGTGTAGCAGGTCTGGTAAGTGGTGCAATCTGTTCGAAGACGTTGGAAAAGTGTCCCAACCAGAATTTGAAGGTGAATCCCGTCAACAGATGGCACTACAGGTGAGGTACTTCATTGTACGACGAAATGACGAGGCCGGTGCACTCGGCTGCTGCTGCCTATTATATATGTAGATAATTCTTTTAAAAAAATTCCTTTTTTGCCTACTTGATTGGACTCTGTGCTGCACGATCTGCATTTTTTTCGACTCTTCTTGCAATAAAATACTCCCAGTCCCTTAGAGAGATTTGTTGTTTTTGTGAGATGAAAAAATGATTTTATTCAGAGCCCTGGCCCGAAGCCACACACCTTGCAACTAAACTACAAACTCTATGTAGCAATAATGTATTCTGACAATTAAATACTGAAACGATGCGCGTATAATACTTATAATACACTGTTGGATGACAATACAAACAATGGTTACAACAATAATTTTGCATTTACGCGCCACTTCAGAGCCACGTGCTTTTAGCGGCAACCCCTATTTTAGAAAAAGGCACTTCCTCGTACTACTCTTTACCTGTGCGCCAAAATGTAGATATGTGAACTTTCCCTAACGAGCTGCAGATGTGTCTTTATACCCTATGAGAATTAACATGGAAGCCCTGTCTATACCCTAACCATGTAACACAATTCATCGTTATTGAGGGCACTTTTTCTCCGTAAAGGATACGTTCCCTCATTTTAATGTTGAGGTTTTCTTCGTTACTGGACCCAAGACACCTGATTACAACGACATGGAAAGATTTCTACGACATGGGGAATTTACACAAGCAGGCTGACATCGGGTATAAGCTTGTTGCAGTTAAAAGACAGTCTGCAAACGAGCCGCCGTTTTACATCTGACAATTAAACTCTAACAATTAGCTCTAACAACAATTAAATCATCTACTTGGCAGAGGCACACTAGCGTGTGTCTCGATCTTTCGATTGAATTTGGAATGCAAGCTTTGTTAAACTTGGTCAACAAGCATACCAAAATTCATTAAAATCCTCTGAAGCAAATCAGAGATCAGGACCTGATCTGAAACCATGAAATTGGTTTTTGGCTTGTTGTCTTTGTTGTTGTTGGCACGACACGTTTTCTGCTACGCTCTCTACGGATCAAACTATTTGTCCTATAAAGCTGGTTCTTAGCTTATTTTACAGGTATTTCTCTGTAGATGTGCCCTTCCCATAAGGCCTTTTCTAATTGGTCAAGTGATTCAAGGGGGTTGCTGTAAACGACCAGATTGATTAAAAATTAAAACAAAACCGAAACTGATAAAGAGGCGACTAAGTTGAGAATGTTTGGGCCTCTCAAAAGAGTGAAATATGAAATTAAATATTAGAACAATTACCACTAAAGCTACTGTTGACGTGGTACTTTATTACACATCTGCAGACTAGTTTAGTTGAGTCTAATACACAATTTTTAAAAGAGTAGTGATATCATATCAAAAACCAAAACTGGTAAAAGGGACGGCCAAGTTCCGAATGGTTCGGCCCTTAAATAGAGTGATATCTACAGTTCTACACAACAAAACATTCGCCAAATTAATCGCGCCGAATAGTGTTTTAGACATTAAATGAAAACTTGAACATTGCTATCGAAAGTAGCAATTTTCTAGTTTTTATTTAACCTTCGAACTATTAGTCGGTGCGATTAACTTGACGAATGTTTTGGTGTGTTGATATCACTTCTTTGAAAGGCCAAACCATTCGGAACTTGGCGGTTCCTTTTACCAGTTTTGATTTTTGATATGATTTATCTATCGTGAGCATACATGGCCCTAAGCTGAACAACCATAAGCCCTAAGCCTTGGCCTTATGAATCTGAACAAGATGCAACGACAATGTAACTTTCCCCGTATCGCCAAAGCATCGTAACACCTTGTTCGAGTGAACTCTAATCCGGTCATGTGCGTCTCGCCTCCTTGTTGTACCATTGTTGCATGTTGCAGCATTGTAGCCTTAGGCCTGCGTCGGGCAGATGAGCGGTTGCGGTTAACGCTCGCTAAAACCCTTTGACCCTTTGATTGTAGCATTTTGACGCTGTTAGCCTCTGTTGCTGCTGTAGCTCCTGATCCTTTTTCTGAAAATTCTCATGCAACACTAACTCAAATAACCGCCAGAGCTAATATCTGATCACACATCCTTTACCAAACGTTAGAATGCCCCAAAATACCATTGTAACAATCTATACTTTGTTCCACATTATGTTTGCAGAAACTGACTGTATGACGCCACGTTTTCTTCCACTACGAATACAAAAAAATCCGTAAAACATCCCATTCGTAAACTGTAACAGTAATACAAGTGTGATATCCAAATGTTTTTGCACTCTTAGTGCAAGGAATTGCGTCGTCATCCAGTCAGTTTTCTGAAAACAAAATGTGGAACAAACTATAACTGCAGCAATGATTTCTCACTAGAATACTCATGATTTAATACTCGTTTAGAGTTCGTTTACGCACGAGAATTTTCAAAACCTGGACCGAAGGCGGAAGAGGAGGAGGAGGCGGAGGCGGAGCGGCTAACAATATGAAAATGTCACAATGCTGCAACGTGTAACAATGGTACAATAAAGAGACGAGGCGCACAAGACGGATTAGAACTCACTCGAACAAGATGCAACGATGTTTGGCCACGGGAAAAGTAACATTGTCGTCGTATCTTATTAGAGTTGTGGGCCTTCCAGCTCTAACCAAAGTGAAACGGTCCCGGTGTTCGCTTAAATCTTCAAGATTTAAACCGTAGGGTGCAATATCTTTAATTTTGAGGCCTTTTGGGCGACCAAAACGACTGAATGACTTATATAGTTCTTCAATGCGGGCTTCGGGAAGCCAGTTGAATTGTTACCGCGATTGTTTGCCACGATATTGTATCTGCCTGCAACAATACAAAACTAACTGCCCATCAAACTAGATGACACATGCTAAATCTAGACACAAGCTAGTGCGTTGCCATAAAATAATAGACATGGGACGAAGCTTGGGCGGAACATGAACCTAATTATACGCATTTCTAAAGTTCAGTTTTTTCGCAAACAAAATTGGGTGGACAGTGTACATATTGTACAATTGATAGACCAGGCCGGTAGCATTTACAATAAAAAGGAAGCGAAAAAAGCTAACAAATTAACTGAACAAAAAACGGCTTCGCCGTTTAGGAAAAAAAAACATTAGAGCTCGCATCCCCATACTCACAGTCGTGAAGGTACACGAATAAAAACGGATAAGAGTTCACTCGAACGCAACGAACCATAATTTGAACTCCAATTCGCAAAACATAAACCCGCAAACACACACAAAATAGACACCATAAACAGCAAAACGCTTCAAAGTTAAAAGATAAAAATGCATACAGGAAACGAACACGAATTACTCAAACGAACTAGAAATAACCACCTCAAAACGACCTTCAAACACAAACACAGGCAAAAAACTGCCTTAACTAGAAGTCTGCTTGTTTTACAATAAATGCACTCAAAATACACATATAACCACTCACACGAAACAGACTTTCTTTCTTACATAACCATCGATCAAAAACAGTCCTTGATCCCTGGTATTGGAGTTCAAATTATAGTTCGTTGCGTTCGAGTAAACTCTAATCCGTTTTTATTCGTGTACCTTCACGACTGTGAGTATGGGGATACGAGCTCTAATGGTTTTTTTTCTTTCTAAAGGGCGAAGTCGTTTTTTGTTCAGTTAATTAAACCAAACACTTAGTGATATGCCGTACATTGATATTATTGAATACGTAACCTGTCGGGGAAATTGTTAAAATGTGAAAGGGGAAGAGGGCCTTAGAGCTTCGTCGGGCAGATGACCGTAAGTGGTTAACGCTCGCTGAAAACCTTTTAAACCTTTTTGATTTTGGGGGAAGAGAGATGAAGGAGAAGGGAAAAGGGGGACCAACGTCATATTGTATTAGTATACGTTTTAAACTCTTGAGTGTTTCATTAAGTCATTACAGCTTGACGTTTAGGGTGACAGTCTACTAATGTAATCGATTGTGAGTTCGAACCTCATTCAAGCAGCGAAAATGGATTATTAGTTTAAGACAGGTATAGCTAACACTAGGAGGGATAACTTAAGTGTTTTAATCACCTTCGTATGTGGTCTATGGTTATAGAAATAATGAATTTGCGTTTTCAATAAATTATGTAATTTTATTTTGCTCAAGGGAGAATAAAGAAAAGAAAAAACCTTCTTTGCAATTTTGTTCAGGTCACATGACGCGAAACACACCATTCGCTCCCGTGTTACGGCTTCCAATATCAGACAGTGTGCGTAAAATAACACTGAAATATCTACATTCCTGTGAGGGAATCATCATCCAGTTTATTTCTTTTAAAAACAATTCCGCTTCATTGTGTATATTTACGCTTAACAAGGGAGGAGCAACTGAAGGGGGATGTGCTGATTGAGCGAGCGAAGCGAACGTAAATCAGCGTATGTTAGCCAGTGTCCACACATATTTGATTAAAGAAACTTAGTTCAGTGAAACATGGACATACACATGAGCGACCAAACCGTGCCAATGTTGCAAACTGTGATCCACCACCTCCCGTGCTGCCCAGGCTTCAGTAGCCACATCAATATGATCCTTAAAGGGACACCCGGCCTGCCATATAACATTCCGCCTGCCTTCCTGCGTTCCTCGCAGCGAGGAACGTAGCTACTGTCTCGATTGGCTTTGGGAAGAGTACACGAAACAGGTTAAAGATTGTGTCGTCATAAACCGGAATAATTCTCGTATTTTAACATCACAATTTATAATTTTCTAGGCTAGTGTCTTATAATTTTGCTTCGGCGATCTATTGGAATAATTAACTTTAATTTTTACCGCATTAGTCTTTTAGATTTTTGATCTCATGGTAATTATTAGAAAATTAGTACACACACAGAGATGAAACGTCATGGTTATTGTAAGCGAGCAAAGCATCATATGCGTGGAGGATACAGTAAATATAGTTAAGAATTATTCAACAAACAATCTCCTAGACGGCACATTTTAAAACGAATTTTTACCAAGGGATTGACTAACGGTAAGGAAATAGCCCTTTGGAGCCGTACTTGATGTGGAGGATCGAGAAAAATTGTGCTGGGAGGAAGGTACTTTAAAACGTTGAATGAAAAGAACTCAACAATTACTTTTGCGGAGTGTGCATACTGCAACACTTTAGGTGCACGAGAAACATCAATGCTACATCATTGTCAACAATTTCTTCATAAGATCTCTAGCATTGCCATCCGACAACGATGCTTGGGCGCGGGGAAAGTAACATTATCGGCCAGCAAAAAGTTTATTTGGGGTTGATGAACCAAATGAAACGACCCGGGTTTCTGCTTAAATCTTATCATGGTTTTTCGATCAGCGAAAAACCATGATCTAATCAAGGACCTCGATCCTTATGTAAACGTCAGCGTGAACTTCCGTGTTAAACGTCAAACTTTGACCGCCTATAGTTTCGCCCAGAATTGATAAAGACCAACGATATTCGGTATGGGCTCGTGTCGTAACTACTTCACTGCATTACAAAATTTAATGACAACAATCGAACTGTTCTACGTGTACAGCATGACCATTTCTTGTTCTTGTTGGGACTCTTTGCCCTCACCTGGAGATCGAACCACTGAACCGATGGACCGATGGACCGATGAACTGATGGACCGATGGAATATGCGCTGATTGAGTGAGCGGAGCGAATGAAAATCATCATTTGTTTAGACTTAAGTAAAACTGGTGTCATGAGTGTTCACTAAGCATAACCATACCAAAAGGATTTCATAGAAATTTATTTTGACGCTACATGGACGTACAAATCATAGACCTGATTGCACCAATTTTTTTAAACGGTGCAGCCAACACCACCCGCACTTAGCCCGGGCATTTCTTAACGTCCTACTGCAACCAACCTACAGCCATTATCCTAGATGGAAATCTGCTGGACAACACGTAACATTTTCACGAACCTCACCTATGATTGTTATAATGACGAAAAATGTGCTCGACTAATAAAAAAAACCTGCCGATGTGTCTCGCAAAAATCTATCACTGTCTCTCGCTCTACAGCCTGTCTTTGAGTGGAATAACCCTACTTAAGCCGTAGTAGTAATAACCGTCCCTAGTTTACACCAGCTATAAAGTTCCAGTCAGGGCAGTTATCTTTTCTTTTTTCTCAGATTAATGTTTTTTCTATTCTCAAAACAAGCCTGAGACTGTTTGCTTCAATTACCATTTACCTTGTGATTTTTTTTCTTTAATTACTCCAGCTAAGAGAATCTCAAATTTGAAACCTTAAATCGTTGTAGGCTAGTACCCCGAAGCCGTTTATACGAAACGAAACCATACAGAGATTATATGTTTATACTTCAGTATGAATTATTCGTTTTTGGCCTTCGTGTAATAGTTTGTAGATTTCCCGTTATTATGTTAACTCAACTCTGAACAGCATGATGCATGATAAAAATGTTAATATTAATTAAAAGTTAATTTCTTTGCTCCACCTGGAATGGGTCCAAAGCCTGTTTCATATACTATTAGCATAGCACAATGCAAAAAGAGAAGTTCCCACATGATGTTGCTAACTCAATTCCCAAAACGCTGTGGTGATTATTATTTTTTTTTTTGCGTAGAATGGGGCTGTTGCACAAACATTCAAAATAATTTCGTGATTTAATACTAACTTACCATCCTCAAGTGCAATTTTGCTCTCAAAAAGCTGAAATTGAGTCATTCTTCCCAAGAGACCTTCTTTAGGATCGAAGTCATCGTTGTAATCGTCTTGATCGTTGCCAAGGACTAGGAAACCTTTTCCTCCAATGCTGTAGCCTTTTTTCACTCTTTTGGCAGACTGCTTTTGTTCCTCCCCATCCAAGTATAAATTAATTTGACCAGAAGAGCTTTCCCAAGAGGCGCAAATGTGGGTCCAATCGTTAACTGCAGGCACCTTCTTGGAGATCGCGCGTGCGCCAGCAATCACGAAAGCAGTGTAACGGGCTGATTTATCATAACTGACTTCTAAATAAACTTCATTGTAATTGCCACTGTCTTTGGAAGAATACGAAACCAGCATGGAAGGTTTAGAGTTCGCTTTTTTCACGAAGACAAAGAAGCAAAAACTGAAAGCATCGTTTGGTAAGGACAATGGTTGTCCATCTTCATCCATTAGCAATGCCCGAGGAGACTTGGGATGATTTTCAGTATTACTCGCAAAACTCCAGTCAAACCCTTCAAGGGAATGAACCGCTGGAATTAACGACAATAGACAAGTAATCAGCAGCTGAGAAGATAACATGATGCCAGACAGCTCACAGCTGTTTTACGCTGGGAAAATGAGCCTTTTTATACTGTTTTGGAAGGAAACTATTGTGAACGTGGATTGGCCCAACATTTAAAGTCAATATGACAGATGTGGCGTGGGAGTAGTGTTGAGAAACTATGTGGTGGTACGGGTTAAGGCACCAGAAAACATTTATTATTACTTTGACGCTTCGGCCGTAAATCATTTTTGCAGGAATTGAGTGAATTATCGTTCATTTCATTCAATTGCGTTGGCTGCTCTTTGGCCGAGCGAGCGAAGCTGACAAATGCCTTAGAAGATGACTTTTTATGAACATCATTGTCCAATTTGACTGCGAATAAGCAGACTTATTACGCCGTAAGTTTGTGTGTTTCTGTAGTTCCGTGGTCGTAGGCTTCTGTAAGGAGCTTTGCATTCGTTTTTTTTTTTCGAACGAAAATAATGGGGGTCTTCAGGGAGTAGTGAGGGGGGTGGGGGAAGAAGAAAGATGGGTCATAGTAAGCAAAGGTTTTCAAGTATAGGCAAACACATAACCTAGTCGGAAAGTTGTGCCTTCACACCCTTCAGTATGTTGTCTTCGATACACTCCGGGCTTTTTTTTTTTCAGGTATGTTTAATAGAGGTTTCCCAGTTTGAATCCCATAGACTCCCCATCCCCTACTCCATTTCTACCTCTTGGTTAAACCATGGTTGGTCCCATTGAACCGTTGGTTAAATTTCGTTCAAAACCATGGTCACTAGTTACCAAGGAAACTTTTACCATGGATCAATCCTTGGATAACAATGGTTGGTCCCAATTTACCCTTGGTTTAACAATGGCATCCTATGATCATAAACGGTAATTTAACATTGGAAAATTTTTGCTGGGGTTCATCTCATTGCTCGTGTATATAACCAGATCAATTCAGAACTCCTCTGAGTGTTTTAGAAGCAAGACGCAGTGGCGTAGGGGATGGGCATACCGGGGGATTTAAATTGGGAAACTACCGGTCACAGTTCGAGTCGAGGTATATACTGTCCAGGAAAAGCCAGAAAAGATCTCATAGCCACGAAGGACCGCTGTATTCTCTCATACTTCCCAGCGACACTGACCAGATCAGCTTCTTCAGACATGTGTACAGAGTTCTGCTTACCACTCTTCCACCATGACCATAAAGCCTCTAAAAGAACTCGTGATCATGCTGTTTCCAATCCATCTAATATCCAATGAAAGCTGAAAATGCTATAAAAGAAGCCGATAAGTTCCCAAAAATGATCGGTCTTAGAAAATAGTGATACATGATCATGTGAAGCATGGGCGTACAATAAAGCTAACCATGTCAATTTGGCTGATGTACCGGCTAACTGTGCAATGGCAAATGTAAAAATCATCAATGAGAAAATTTATAGACATAAAATTCCTCCAGAAAAAAAAAGAGATGAAGATAATGTCGTTGTTTTTGGTCCATTTTTCCACCCTTTCCCTTGTCCTGCACGTTTGGCGATGCCATCGGGGACCTTATAGTCCCTGGCAGGTCTAACCTTGGTGGTAAGGCATTCGTGCCCCTTCCCACGTCCAACAATACCATTCCCTGACCATATTTTATTTTTAATATATTGTACACAACTTTTAAAATCATTTTTACTTGCGGCTGGCTGTTAGCGATCCCTCACCGTTCCTTGCCAGACGCGTTGCTGTCGCAACAAATTATGTTATTATTAAGATAAGAGGCTGTGACCTTTTGCATGTTTACAGTCCTATGAAAGTTAAGATATCCACCCAAAACCTAAAGTCTAGTAAGAAAATCCGCCAAGTTTCCAAAAAGGGTCGGCCTGTGAAGGTGTGAGTGAGTGATATCATTAAACCAGGAAAAGGCCACCGAGGTTAATCCTATTAGCCAGTTTAATCGCACAGAATAATACTTTGGACGTTAAATTAAAACTTGAAGTTTGCTACCACGAGTAGCAATGTTCTAGTTTTCATTTAACTTACGAACTATTAGTCGGTGCGATTAACTTAGCTAATAGGTTAGCCTTGGCGGCCTTTCCCTGTGAATGATATCACTACCTTTACAGGCCTACCCTTCTTCGAAACTCGGAGGCTTCTCTTATTAGAAAACAAAAACGAGCTCGTTTTATGTTTAAGGTAAGGTTTAACTGATCCGATGTAAAAACAGCAAAGTAACACAAATATACTTTCCTGTGAGGTTTCACATACCGCAGTGTTCCTCTATTGTTTAGTGCACGTGAAAACGTGAAATCTAACTGCTGTATTCACATGTTTTTACTGTTTTTACTTTAAAA
>JAHWFP010190309.1:0-20343 GCA_023313725.1 Lithobius niger | reverse complement strand
AGCACCAGTAGTTTACGAGATATTCGAGTTCGAAAATTGAGAAATCTTCGAAATTGACACTGTACGTGGTGTGCATAGATCAGGTGAATACACCCTAACCTCATTTAAGTTACTACAAGATCACATAACATCAAGCACTTTATTTACCGCTATACATATTTATTCACTACATATGCAGTTATTACATCAGGTTACTACATATAACAACACATCGTAACATCAAATCAAGTCGAGATCAATGTCCTCGTCCTAAATGTTATCGTCCTCAACAGTTGGCGTCAGACTATTCAAACAGCCAGCACGGCAGTTGTGGCAGATAGTGCAACTCATGCTTTTTTTCCTGCATCTATACTTGTTTCCACAATACGTGGTACATCTGCAAAATATGAAGTTGAGACAGCCTCAGGAGCTACAGAGTCTTTGATTCCGTAGGCACAAGGTTGTAATTCTGCCTAGGCTCCCAACCCCAAAGTGCAGCTAGCTGGTAACTCATTACCCATCAATAGTGTTGCAATTGGTGGAAAACACGAAACGAGCGTTGCACAGCTGCCCCTTCTGTGGGAGGAAGGGATAGTAGGTCCGACTCCATAACGGTGAAAGACTTTGAGAGGTTATGGTGCCTATCCAAGTTGAGGGGCGTTGTAGCAAGCGCTCCACATATAGAGTAAAGAAAAAATTGGTCTGCCTCTGCTACCTGTTGATACTTGGAAGTTGAGTGGTTGAACACATCTGCTACTCAGCGTAATGCCTCACGTTGTAACAACAGTTTGTAACCCACTACTTTCTCCTTCTTGTCTTGTCGCACCCTGTGAATGCGTGAGCAAACAGTAGGACATGTTTCAGGCTCTTCCGTTGTTGTTGGGTTGAAGAGATTACCTGTGTTCCTACGACCTGGCTTGTAGAAGAATATATTTCGGTGTGTAGCTCTCAGAGCTGTAAGAAGAAATGTAGATCTACGTCTTCTCTGACAATGGCTACATTGTCCTGTCACTCGCATTGGCGATGGCGCTCCTGACAATTAGAGTGTCAACATCATTAGGTCTTCAAGGCATTGTACTCCTCAGCCTTTTAGTTGGAGGAAAGCATCTTGATCAGCCTGGCCTTATGTTTGTTAGATTGAAACTGATGTAACGGAGGCAGGACACAGATTTTTCTTGAGTCTGTAGAGAGCTCCTCCTACTAAACGTCCCTCAACTTGCATAGGTGCCATGCCACTGTAGATGGAAAATGAGCTTTTGCACTTTGGGGTTGGGAGTGTATGCAGAATGGTAAATTAGTGCCTTCTGCAACCATGAAGAAAGATGCCCCAGAAGCTGTCCTCAACCTCACATTTAGCAGATGCACGACAGGGTGTGGATACAAGTGTGGGTGCAGGAAAATAAGAGTGAGTTGCACTGCTATCTGCCACAACTGCCATGGTGACTGTTTAAATAGCCTGACGCCAACTGTTAAGGACGATAACCTTCAGGAGGAGGACGTTGACTTCGACTTGATTTGATGTTATTGTGTATGCTTTTCATGTTATGATTCGATGATATATGTAGTAAATAAATATGTATAGTGGTAAATAAGTGTTTGATATTATATGATTGGTATAGTAACTTAATGGAGGTTAGGGTTGGTTCACCTAATCTATGTACACTGCGTGTAGCAGAGCTCTGCCAATTTCTGAGATTTCTCAATTTTCGAACTCGAATATCTAGTAAGCTACTGGTGCTAGAGAAAAAATAAATAGGATCAAGTTTGTGATAAATTTTGTTCCTTCTAACTTTTGTAGGGAACATTGTTTGGTAGGTCTCAAAGATTCAGAGATATTAACAGAAAACTAATAAAAAATCACCTGTTTTGGGGCATTTTGTGGTCTAGCAAAGCGAGTTCACCTCCAAATCATCAGGACTTTTGATATAGTCATTACTAGACCTCCCCGAACAACCTTACAAAGTTTCAACACTTTGGGATTTTATTCCACCATTTGCCAAATTTGAGCCTTCGTTGACTGGACTACGAGTATGCCGTGTTTTGGCAGTACCAAACTGTGCGCAGTAGCGGACGTTTTTTTTTTCTTTGCACATGCGTATTGGTTTTGGTGGTTTTGGAAGAAGCTTTAGGGGAACTGTTTTGATGAGGACTTCGGAATCAGAAAAGCGGATTTATTGTTTATGTGCCTTAAACCCTGGATGAATCATTCGTCCAAGCTTAAACGGTGTAACCCTAAAATTTTTGTCATTCGCTCTAAACAAGAGCCCCACCCTGTCACAAAAAGTATATCAGCTGTACGCATCAACGAGAAATTGTTTGCCGTATTGTTGTTGTTGGGTTGAAGCATTTCTGACATAGGGCCTTAGGGCTTCGTCAGGCAGATTACCAGAAGCGGTTAAAGCCTGCTACAAAACCCTTTGAATCTTTGAACCTCTTCCTGCTAGATCGAAAGTAAACTAACACTAGAGGTACCGGCTTAGTTGGTAGCGGATCTTAAAGATGGCACTATCACCGATTGAAAGCAGACGGAATCTGACAACATCTAGCGCTATGTAGTACTATCTAGCTCTTGCTTGCACCAAGCGAAGGAATGCACAACGGCATTTCTTTTAACGAAACAAACAAGCCTCGACATCCTTAATTATTGAGTGAGAATTTGGTTCCTCCTCGCGGACCTGGGAGCAAGCTATAAAGGTTAACAATATCACTGCCGCTAGATGGCGCCATGGCATTTTCGTTCGCATTTCAATCGGTGATAGTGCCACTTTAAGGCCCGATGCACACATGTGTTGTTTTAACGCGCGTTGACGTAGCCAATCAATGCACACATGCGTTTTTTTAACGCGCGGTGACGCTGCGTTGACTCTAGCAATCAATGCAATCAATGCACGCATGACTGTGAACCGCCAGTACGCATTCGGCCGTAACCCATTTTGCTAGCCCCGTGTGCAAAAAGTTATGTTTTGAAACCAATGAGACGATATTGCCTTTTTCGCCTACCTCGTGTACAAAAAATATATATTCAAACCAATGCGACGATATTTGGTACATTAATTTACTGATTTAAGACGTACCAGGGGAATATATTACATACATATTACATACATCCTTTGCAGATAAACCAAAAAATTCGGATAAGTTCTTTAATTACTTCCCATTGAGTCTTCAATCATTTCTGCAGCAACATTTCATATTTCAGTATAGTTCTTTACTCCCCCAATAAACAATTCCGTGTCTATTTCTTCGAAATTGGTTTTCGGTAACGCTTTTACGATAAACGACGGATGTGTGCACCGCTCAAGTCACACAAGCTACTGAGAGACGTACGTGCGTTTTTTTTAACGCTGCGTTACCGCTGCGTTGACGGGTGGAAGTGCGGTGTAAAACGAACGCACGAGCGACGTGCGGTAACGCAATGTCGGTGCAGGTATGTGTGCAGTACCCAACAGATGTCACGTAAACCAAACGCAAATGCAGTACCGCAGTGTGAAAGCGCATTAAAAAACCGCATGTGTGCATCGGGCCTTCAGGTGGTATTTTTTCTCGCCAGTGCCTATGTTTTGCCTGTGGTTTTGTTACCCAGTGTTTGCCTGGTGTTTCTCGGACTTTCATTAAGATAGGTAAAATTTCTTCATTTACATTCTTGGTTTTATTTCATCTTTGGTGTTATAGCCTGGGATTTTCTTTTCCTCCCTCTCAACACCCCTTCCCAACCGTAAAGCAGTGCCTCTCAGTACGTATAAACTGTTTTATCCCTATCTGCGTGCATGTTAATTCAGTGCTTTTTTTTCACCCACTGACTAACACAGGATGCTGTAACACGGGAGCGAATGGCGTTTCGCATCGTGTAGCCTGCATGATCAAAATTGCAAGGAAGGTTTTTCTTTTTTTTTTCTACTTTGTGCAAAATAGAAATTACCTATAACCTTATAAAGAACATATATGAAGGCGATGTATATCATTAACACTTAAGTTATAGCTGCCTAGTGTTAGCTGTGGTATGCTTCCTACCTGTCTTAAAACTATGAAAACCCATTTTCACACCCAGGATGGGATTCGAATTCACAACCTTCAGATTTGTAAAGTTGATGCCCTAGCCATCAGGCTATACCGACTTGATGAAATGCTCTAATTTTAAAACGTATAATAAAATAATATGACGTAATATTTCGTTTGTTATTGATAGTTAAAGGGCATCGACGGTACCCTTCATCCTGCCGAACCCTTGCCCTTTTCACTTTGTTACCGTGCAAAGAATGAATATCCTCGGCCTTATTCATTGCTACCTTGCAAAAAGAAGTCGTTACAGGGCAACGACAATACACTTTACGCCACTTCCGCCTCTTCTATAGTTCCGTTCTACCACTTATTTATCCGCTCCCACTTTTTATCATTCGTCCAAGAGTCGTTATTTGGAGGATCAAGGTGGCCTGGTGGTTAGTACGATTATTCTCGTATGCCAGAGGTTCCGCATGAGTCTGCTAAATCTAAGACAAGCTATTGGTGCGAGGGTATGAGCCCCATCCAAGCACGTGTGGTTAAATGAGAGACAAGGGGTTGAGTGACACAGTTATGAAGCATGGGACAAGTCTAACACTACCTTATATTGCTTTATTACATGCTTATGGCTCCACCTGTTAGATGGACCATAGACTAGTATTACAAACAAAAACGTCAAGTGTGCCGTAAAAGAGGGGAATATATGATTGAATTTTCACTTGTTAAAATGTACACGGATAAAAATTTATGATTTTTAATTGAAATAATAAAATGTACAATTGAGAAAATTCCATCTGTTTACGTGCTGTTGTGCTTTACGTTTTAAATATATGATTGGTAAAGCACAACAGCACCTAAACAGATGGAATAAAATCTTTCATTTTATTATTTCAATTAAAAATCATCAATTTTTATCCGTGTTCATTTTAACAAGTGAAAATTCAATCATATATCCTCCTTTTTTACAGAACACTTGACGTTTTTGTTTGTAATCCGTGTACCTTTTTTACAACTATGGCGTCGCGCTACAAAGTTTTATGCATGCAGTCGATAGTTGCTGGCCACTTTGAAACAATTCAACTCAGCTCTGAAAGCCTGCATCTGCGAAATAAATACGTCGCTTCTAGCCTGAAATTAACAACGTAGCTTAGTTTGGTTTAAATGTATATCGTTTAGGTAAAACACGGTTCTTTCAAAGGGTTTTAGCGAGCGTTAACCGCACCCGGTCATCTCCCCGACGAAGCCCTAAGGCCCTATTCTTTCAAAAAAAAATGTTTAACGAGCGTTAACCACTCCTGGTCATCTGCCCGAAGCCCTAAGGCCCTATGTCTGCAACAGCCAGATTCCCAGGCGGTCACCACCCAAGTATCAGGGGCCTATTCTTTCATTCATTCATTTATTAAACCAGTAGCCATGGTCCAAAACCGTACGCTCCTAACAACAAATGCTATTCTTTCAAAGGGTTTTTAGCGAGCTATTCTTTCGACATGTTTATTCCGGGTTTTGGCCCGAGGCCATGCACCCGTTACTACAACTAAGTACACAACTATAACTATATTCTTTCATTTCGCCCTTCAACAATCGTCTTTTTAGCAAAGACATAACACGTGCACGAAGAATGGATATGGAGTTTGCAGAGTGGCATTATTCCCTAATCACAGTGGTTAAAACAATGTATAACAATCAAAATGATCGTTTAGGGACCTGTAACTCCAGAATGGCTCGACCAATCGAAAAAGTGGTCTCTGTGAGGATGAAGCCCAGGGAAATTTCTGCTTAGATCATGTTTCAGATTTTAGGTAGGTGCAGTAGTTTTTTCTGAAAACATGTCGCACAAGAACAAGAACAACAACAACAACAACAACAACACTAACAAGAAGTGAACAGTTTTCAAATTTTCGTGTGGTTCCGTACGTTTACTCTTGCACGGAATTGCGTAAAAGTTGGTATAAACTTGGGAAAAGTTGCTATCTACTATCTGGCCACGTTTGGTTGAAATATATTGAATAGAAACGGAGAAATTAATAGTTTTAGTTTTGCTGGAGAGAGGACTTCAATCATATATATATACACGGCTATCGCCGTGTATGATACATGAGAACCTCTTAACGGCCAATAAGGAGAACTAGAGAGGTGTGCTTCCATAGAGTGTGCTTCCATAGTGTGCTTCCGTAGAGTTTGCTTCCATACACCAACCTTAACCACCCCTTACATTTTCGGGAAGAGAAGGGCCCTGTCATGCCTATTGCTCATGTCGGTTGTGGCGTGTAAAAGATCATAGAGCTTTCCTTCTGTGCGGTGATTTGGGCTGGAAGCGAGTCAAACCTCAAAAGTCGTTATTTGGAGGAAAACTATAAACATAAAAAAAATATATATATACTAACGGCAACACCGGCTGGAAAGTGCTTTTTATTAATTTTACGTTTCTAGTCATGTGCTTTCACAACAGAACCTGTGAAGCTCACTTCGTGCACTTGTCGTCCAGAATCGACAATTTTGTAACGTCTGACCCTGTAATTAATGTTATACCACGAAATTATTTATTACCGACTGTAGGAGATAAACTGTACCTACCATCATCTTTCACCTTCTGTACCATATGGCGCTTATTTCTTCAATAACATAATTTCAAAAGCAATTTTGGCTACCAAGGTTAAACAGCGTCAAAACTTTTCCTATTACTCGATAAAGGCAGAAGGCTACCAGCTGTGGGCCGCCCCAAATGCGTTGCACGAAATTGCATCAGGTTTCGGTGTTTGAAAAAAAGAAAACAGTTTTTATGTTCTGTGAAGGCCTAACAAGATTGGCTGCTCGCGGTCGTATGACGTCGCATGATAGTTTACCAAAGACATCAAAATCGCTCAACAAACGTCACACTCACTACTCGACTGCAGCAATATTGACCTTGTAGGCACGTAGTAACGCATCGCTTCGCACGAAATTGTCTTCTGTCTGGTTAGAGCTTAAGGCGTTAAGATCATATACTCTACAAGGCAGATGCGTATACAGTGGTACTTGCGTACCAGGCGATTTTAGTGGCATTTGCGTACACCAGTTTACGGCAAGTAGAATGGGGGAAATGTAAGGGTGTCATTTTTGTACACCCACGTCGGTGTCTCGATTCAACTGTGTGTGTCATGGCATTTTTTTTTTAGGAAATGTGACTGGAGGTCCACTTTCACAAAAGAGCATGACTTTAACATAAAAAGGGCACCATTATGTTAATGGCTTAACTTTTAACAAAATAAGAAAAATCAAACTAGTAGTGGGGTTTTGTACTGAGGGTGCAACACAGTCATTTAGCCAAATTGTGTGTAGGTAGAAACCAATAACAGGTAGTGGGCATGGGCGTCGATCCATGAAAATAACTGGGGGGGACGGGGACACATAGGCTGCGTGAAGTATAACGTATGTTTTATTTTTTAATAAAGTACAAAATATAAAAATTCAATTGTGACAACACATACAATGTAACACTTTACGATAAAAAGATTAGAAGTACCTTGCTGAAAATCACAGTCACATCAAACGAGAACACACTTTAAAATCGCAATGGGGGGGGGGGGCTAAAGTCGGTCTGTTGCCATTGAATACGCCACATTTTTTGAGATTTTGATTAGTAGGAAATTTAGATGGAGGATTGTGGCGGGATATATCATAGATGCACTCAAATAAAGAAAACGAATTATTGATATGGTGGGTGCATTATGCAAGTATAACTATTTCGTAAAATTATTATGTAAAAAAGCAGGCGAGTTGACTCACTTAAAGTCAGCCAATCATGCACTAGTTTGGCCAGTTTGCTGGCGTGACGTGTCGCACGCATCCTATAGGAATATGCGATTACTAAAAAAAAGGGGGGGGTGTTTTGTTTCTCTTGGGAGCTACATGCGCTGGCGAGGTGAGGGAACTTCGGAGGGCAATATTAAAAAAAAAACTCCTTTAGGAATAACTAATGCACAGCCTCCCAGATGAGGGGGGACCGTCCCCTTTTCTAGGAAACCAGGGGGGACGTGTCCCACCCCTCCCCCCCCCCGGGATCGACGCCCATGGTAGTGGGTCTGGGGGAGTGCTGTGAGTTCCCCCAGCGGGGTCTGGGACGGAGCCCCTGGAAGCTGATGCATTTTTTCTATTTTCCAGCATTTTCTGGCCCTGTAAAGTGCCGTTGGAAACATTTTTTACAAAATCAGTTTTGCTGACTGCATTATACGCATAAAAAAAGTTTGTAATGTAAATCTTTCAGTTTTTCACACTAGATGCTTATTTTTTATAAATAAAATATGTCTTCAGGATAGTCAAGGTTTTTTTCAGCTACGCAAAAAGTGACAATTTGCCGAAACCGAAGAAGCCTTCAAAACCAGAAACATAAAACCTCAACGTGCCCTTTTACAAAAGTTGCCCCTGCCCTCTCGGTGGTCTGTGCACGCTACTGGATTTTACCTACCGTGAAAATTCGTTGTGAACTGGATTGAATCTGAATTCATTATCCATATCCCCAAAATTAGAAGCTAGCGAAAAAACGTTCTCATGAAAGCATTAATGTTTTAAACTTGACATTTTATTTCCTTTTTAGGGTGGACCTCCAGTGGGTCCAATTGAGTTGGAGGTCCACTTTAGGCGGCTACAAGTCCACTTGAACCTCCAGTTAGCATGTAAAAAAATGCCCTGTTGTGTGTGTGTGGGGGGTGGGGGGGAAGAGTGGATTCCGCCGCCTTTTTCCGTATTCCTTCACAGCAGTTATCAGGGGTTCGTTGCATAGTAAAGAGTAAAATAATCTAACTTAAAGTGCCTAAAGTCATTAGCTTACATTGAAAAGTTAAATTAAATAACTAGACAAACAAATGCAATGCATCTTAATGGCTGTGTACAGACACAAGTGTCTAGTGGTCGTCAAGCTCATAAACATTACATACATTTGGCTCGTGAGGCAAAAGTCATGTCACACGCAAATAACATCCGATAAAGTGACCCTACGTCAATTCTGAAGACATATTTGTAATGTAAGTCAGGTATGGGGAAGCCAATGAAGATATTTGCAATGACCTTGACAGGAGCATTCAAGGTCACAAGATACAGCAGAAAAGTGAATTAAAGTTGTACGCAAGCATCAAACATTACAAACTACGAAAACAGATTGAAAATCGGAGCATAATTACAATATTTACGAGGAAAACAAAGTAGCAACAAAATCTTCCCTTAACGTTATAACTGCCATGCAGTGAAGCTTAGGTACGCATTTATTATGTAGCAGATGTTCCTACATGTAAACATATTTTTTTCACTTTTCGTTCAAAAGATGTACGTTCAACGGAAGTGACATGATCTTGAACGCGACTGAGGGATTGTGGGAGCTAATTAATCGCAGCAGCTCGCAAAGGAGGTTGAATTCTACGGAATTGTGAGCATGCGTGATGCACAGTTTATCGACTGATTCTTGATGGATTATCGACTAACTCTGGATGGAGCCATCAGACACGTTGAAAGGTGACGTCGTTTCCCTCATCAGAGACTTTTGGAACGTTCTGTTGACGTTTCTGTGCATTGAAGGTACCGAACTGTCTTCAGAAGCGTGTGTGTCGTTCGTACACAGGTTGGTCGTTTTGGAAGAACCTCTTTGTCTGTTCATCTAATCAGGAAAAAAAAATCGTACCGTGACCAAAAAATTATCTTCTTACTTATAAACCAAGACTCTCATAGCAGAAATCAGGGAAGATTAGTAGTTAGTGACGCTTTTCTGAAAACGTGTTGAAAATAAGACCTGCTTCCACCAACGGCACCAGAAGGCAGCACTTGTCAGGTTCTCGTAGGAGGCGAAACTTGAAATAAAAAATGGCGGCGGCATTGCCATGGTTACCATGGTAATAGGGACCTACCTGCGGAAATAGATGAAATACTCGTGTGTGGGCAACATCCGAAGTTGAAGAACTTATTCTATGTTCGATTCAAACTGCATGTAGTTCGTTACAATAAACGTAAACCACGGAAGAAGCTTCAGCCTGAATGGCCGATGAGCATGCTTGTCGGGCGTTCTCGGAACAAAAAACCATGCGTTATACTTAGCTCCACTCGTCACGACAACCCGTTCTAAAAGAGAATGTCGGATTTAAAAAATAACACTTGATCAGCCAGGTTCTGATCTTTTTTTTAATTAAAGTTTAGTTTTTTGTGGGTTGTGGGTTTCAGCTTCTTGCTGATTTACCATGTTTGGTACGGCCTAAGGCCAATCGTACAAGGTGGGCATATCTATATCTTGTAAATTCCTTTCCGGTTTCTGTTACCTAGATGATTCTCGAACTTTCCATTACCCACAATACTTTGTTATTTTGCGGTTGTTAGGGGTAACAAAAGGGTATAAAAGAAGATGTGAGCGCATGGAAAATCAGTTGGCCTCCAGGCAAGCCGTTTGGCTGGTTTTCTTCACCTGCAGGGTCCTTCAGGTTAGGTTCCCTTTTTTGGTTAAGCGTTTAGGGCGCCCGCGCACTAAATGGCCAGATCGCGTGGCCATTGGTCGTGGTGGCCAAAAAACACGGCGACATGCCGCGTGGCCACATCCGTTTTTCATTGATAATTCTCGATCACGTGCTGAAAAATGAACACGGAGCAAGTATGGTCGCCCTGTGGCCGCCTACACGCCGCCCGGGATCCCAGTGGCCGTGGCGACAGGCTGGCCGCTGCAGCCATGTGCGCATTGCTCCATTCACCATAAGTATTCTTGTTGGCCGCAGCAACCAGGCCGCTGTGTGCGCGGGGGCCCTTAGTATGCCTCTTTTTCTTCATCCCATCTCATTTAGGGTTACTTTCAGTTGGGCCTTTAGTTCTTACCTAACTTTAACCTAATTTAAGCCTAGTTCCTCAACTTAATACAACCCGTATTTTGTCTAATGTGTGCTTTCCCAACTGTAGCTATTTCGACGCCAGGAGCCAATAAATTCGTATACGTCTGTAGGACGTGGGAGTATCCATGTTGCAAACTCTCGCTTTATTTTCCATCCTTTGTCACAAAGCCGTCTGGGAGAGAAGCTTGCAGGTTTCGCTTCTCGGCTCCAGGCCAGTTCATTCAACGTAGTTAGAGTCTTGCTTTATCGATACATTGCCAAGATCCATAATGGTTGATCAATAAACCTATATAAGGTAATAGCCAGCAGTGCCACCTGCTGCCTGTCACTACTCACCATAGGCCTCTACGGGGCTTAATATGGCTCTGCACACCGTATTTGAAAACGTGACCCAGTGTCAACTCTGATATGGAAGAGTGTGTGTATCTCGTAGACTCGTACTTAGTGATAAAAGGTTTTACAAAAGATCTGGGAGAAATGTGAATCCTATGAATTCAGCTTGATTATTCGTCTTATTTGGTTTCCTGAAACCTCCTTGAGCAAATGGGTTTCACGTACTTGCAGAATGTCGCGTTTTATCGTCTTCTTATCAGATAACAAGTGCACAGAATGTGATTGCGTTGTTAAAGGTGAATGAGTCCAACCGATGGATTTTTAGGAAACTTAATTACGAAAGCTTCGTAGATAAAAAGTTGCATTAGTACTGTGATTCATACAGACAAACAAATGAAATAATGCGAAAAATCATGTCGCCTACATAATCGATGAAAATGCAATAACAGTTAATATTTCTCTGGGGCAGTGTGCCTGAGATTCTAAGCAACGAACAGCTTCTTATCCGCAGTCGAGGGCGTTCACTATGCTATTCTTTAGCACGTGCGTGAAAGGCACCACACCAATGATTTGATGGCTCACAGGTTCAATCCAAGGCATCTCATTTTCATGAAATACGTATAGGTAAATAAACAAACGCCTGTCGTAGCAGTTTGGTGCTGCAGCAAAGGCCATATAGTGGGCTTCCATTTAGGCAAAAAAAAAATACAATTCACATGTCATCCTCTGGCCAGGACATGTTTACGATGATTTAGGTGATATCCCAATAGGTCACATGTATAGTAGTCAACGTGTATTCAGAATACCTTGTTTCTAGTCTGGGCCAGACGAATGACGTACTCCCGACTACCACAACGGGCATTATCGTCTATTGTTTTCCTTCTTTTACATAAAACGAGAAAAATTATTATGGTGCCTACGTTCTCTGTTTGGATATTCTCGCTTAATTCATTTACACTACTGCTAATTTTACGTTTATGCCTACTGGCTTAGTCTCGACAGGAGCCAAAATGTAAAATTCGAACATTTTTCCGTTCTACACAGTTACACAGAAATACTACCAGCGCAGGAATGTCTCCGGTTGGTGGGCACGTTCTTTATGTAAAGAACTTAATGGTTGAAAAGTCTGTAAATAATGAAGATGTATCTGTCACTTATTTGAATGTAGTATTGAGGCTGCGCTTCGGGCTCTTGCTCTTTAATAAGGTCAGTTAAATCAGTTAATTTGTTGTTGAGAACCAAAGTGAAACGATCCTGGTTTCCAGTTAAATTTTCTAATTTTAAACCTTTGGGCGGCCAACATGACAGAAGACTTGTTTCTTCTTCAATGCGGATTTCGGGAGGCCATTTGAATTGTTTCCAAATTGTTTTCCTCGATTTTTTACCGCGATTGCTACAACTGCCTGCGACAATGAAAAATCAACTATGACTCAACAACGAGCTGACACACGCTAAATCTCGACACACGAGATTAGCCATCAAGTATTAGACATGGGCCACAAACATGAACGGAGCATGGACAAAAATATAGAATTCTAATGCTTTTTTTTTTTTACAAACAAAATTGCGCAGAGAATGGAATACATATGATAAACCAGGCCGTGCCAATGACAATAAAAAGGAACCGAAAAAAGCAAATTAACCGAACAAAAACAGTTTCGCCATTTTAGAAAAAAAACATTAACCTCGTATCCTCACAGTTGTGAAAGCACACAAATAAAAACAGATTATAGTTCACTCGAACGAAACGAACTGTAATTTGAACACCAATTCAAGGGACCAAACCAAAACAAAGCTAATCCCCAAATAATAAAACGCCTGCATAATACACAAATTAAACACACCCACACATTTTTTGTGATGTTACTTTTTTTGTCATGTTAGTTGAACGCAGATACTGCTCTCTCCCAGATTGAAATCTATGTAACTAAGGTCGTAATATTTGTTTGTTTGTTTGTTTAATTGTGTGTCGCCAGATTAACGAGATTCCCACTCCTAATATATTGAAGTCGTTTGTTTGTATGTCTGTTAGACAGAATTGTCTGTATAGAAGTGGGTACGGCAAAAGGTAGTAAATTTAGATTTTTCGATGAATACTGCTTGTTGCCATGGTTGAACTCACGTATTTTACATTCCCTTCCTTAACACAAGCACCTTAGTACCATACTAACATCTTAATATCAAGCACAGTGTTTACTGTTCGTTTCAATATCAAACGGGTGCGTTAAAACTGCTCGTTTTAGTATCAAACGCGGCGTTTAGTGTTCGTTTCAAAATCATTCTTAACTCAACGGCAGTTGTAAACAGCAGGAGACCATCATAATACGATGAGCCCAGGTCGAACACTTTAGGGAGAAAGATAAACCCTGGAAAAATATCTTTCTTTCTTGCGATAACGTTATCAGTTGGGAAAGTCATAAAGTAGTACATTCCCAGAATGAGTTTCAATTAGGCAACATGATTTTTCCCTCACAGAATTGAAGTGTCCGAAATGTTCCCCTGACTCAAATTGTTTACGGATATAGTAACGCAATTTGTGTAAGCTTAGTTCTGGGAAATTAGGAGTTATATCAATTATTTTTTTAATTTTTTTTTTTTTTTCAGGGTGCTACCGTTGTTCCACTTAGCCGTATCCAGAGTTGCTAGTCACGCTGAGACTGAGAGGAACGAATGCACCTGACAACCAGTGCTTCGATATCCTCCGCAGGAATCATCCATAGTGGATGTATCCTATGTTTCTGTTTAGACGTAGAGTAGACAGCGCTTAAAAGTACATTCCTCGCGGTTAGCTTTCCTACATGGCTCGGTTTTGGAACATTTACTTCAGGCGCGTGCAAATGTTACAAGGCATTCATTTTTCTATTTTTTCCTCGTGAGTAACGAATTTGCTACATTCATTGTAAACTATGTAAAACAAAGGCCATTTCTTGCAGGATGCTCGAATATATAGTGAGAAGGGATGTTCTTTTAGTTCTCCTGTAGAAAGAACCAGTTCTTTTTAATCTGAAATCATAATCGGATTTAAATAAAGATTAGCATTTTGTGTCTTTATACCCTTTGGACGTCACGCAATATTTTTTTTTTTAAACAGGCACGCTGAAACGTAACCTCGCACGCTCGCGAGAAACCTCCCGAAAAGTACCGATCTAGACCATATTTTAACAATTCGGTTTATTGTGTTAGGGCGCGTTCAAGCAACGACTAGCCTTTGCATTCTCGCAGCTAGAATTTAATCGCAATGGCAAAAGCGTCGTTGCCATGGTAAAACCACTACATCGATTAGCTAAATCCGACATCCTCTAACTAAATGCTTCCAGTGTTATAATCAGTGACAATAAGAAAAAATTCTTCCTGACGAAACAATTTTCCCAGTCGCTTATGAACACATGATTTTTACTGTTTCCATTGCGAGTTGGCAGAGCTAATCTCGTCTCCATGTTGAAATTTCAGATGGTTTCTAGCTTCTAGCTGCGAGAATGCAAAGGAGAGTCGTTGCATAAACACGCCCATAGGCCTGTAACGCATTCGATATTTAAGTTAATTATCATTGCTCAGATGAATGACGATATTCAGCTTATAAAACGCTACATACCAATTTTATACAAATAAGCTTCGGGTTTTCAGTACTGCTTCAAAACAAACTAAAGCCGATCTGGTTGGAGGAAGTGGGAGGAGTGTGTGGTTGGAATTGCGTACCCGATTTTTCGGCGCAAATTTAACCCTGGACGTAGGCTATATACGTATCGAAAGGAAAGGCTTCGAAAGGGTGAACAATCGGTTCACTTCCAAGTGAAGGATATGGTTTTCTGCGTTAGGAATGGTATTATTAGGGACTACCTTTTACGTGACCTCAAAAATAAAAATAGAAAATGAAAATAAATCGACTTGGACATTCCTTTAAACTTGGAAAGCCTTTAATCATTCTACATATTAATAATAGAACGGAACCTTGAAGAATGTGTTAAAGGGGCTTTTGCTGTGGAAGATTAAAGCGGCACTATCACCGATTGAAATGCGAACGAAAATACAATGGCGCCATCTAGCAGCAGTGATGTTGTTAACCTTGACAGCTTAGCTTGCTCTCAGGTCCACGAGGAGGAACCAAATTCTCACTCAATAATTAAGGATATCGTAGCTTGTTTGTTTCGTTAAAAGAAATGGCGTTGTGCATTCCTTCGCTTGGGGCAAGCAAGTGCTAGACAGCGCTAGATGTTGCCAGATTCTGCCTACTTTCAATCGATGATAGTGCCACTTAAACCACCTACAGAAGCAGGTGCACGGCGTTTACTGGCTAAAGTGTACACAACGGATGATCATAGAAGTTTCACTGCAGATGATTCAACCGCAATAATTCATCAAGCTGAACATATGTAAGTCCTCCGTCCATCTTCGTTCATCCTTCATCTTGAATGATCACTTTTGATGAGTGGTTGTTTATGCGATTCACCATGGCTCAGTCACCTGGGATGGCCATTTAAAGTGAACTGTGTTAATCTGCTTTCATACTTTACAAAAAAATAAAGCTTGTCAACTGAACTTGATTGGATATGGTGGTTTGTATTAAATTCAATCAGACATTATCGGCTATAATACCCCAAGTGCTTCTATGAAATCGATAATGTGTGTTAATTTAGCACGAAACTCCTTTCCACATTTAATTTCCCGAAACCGAAAGTCGAGGGAAATTTGTTGGAAAGGAGTTGAGTGCTAAAACACCCAAATTATACATTTCATAGAAGCACGAGTGGCATTCGGTTTGAGAATTTTTGTTTTTCTTTCCGCAAAACGATTCTCCGAAGGAATTTCGTTGTACGGTTTTGCTTTCGATTCACCATGGTTTTTTCAGTGTAATTCGGTTTCGCTTTTGATTTGCCGGGGTCTTTTCAGTGTAAGTCGGCATGTTGGTCGTTTTTGTGTTAAGAAGACGAAAATTCTCATTTTAAGTACACACAAAGTTAAGTTTAGAATGTCACGCTACATTCCCAATTTGAAATTATAGTGCGAAATGAACAGCTACTCAAAATCTATGTTGGGGAAGGAGGGGGTGGGGGAGAACACTGAAAATATACACAGGCTAATGTAGCGTTTCCTAGTACTCACCAGACAAATACCCATGGTTGTGGAGTTTTGAGAAGCTATTCAGGGAATAACACTCGCAACCATAAAGCGTGACATCCAGAAACTACGCTTACATTTATCAATCCTGATAGCAAAGGAATATAAATTACAACTATTTTGTTTTATTTTTATTTCGGCACTGCATATCTGAATAGTGGGGAATTAGTTGGGATATTGCAACTACCTCGCAAAGCAGGTTGGACCATGATATCACCCCCTCCCGGTTCCCATGATCTAAAATTGTTGGAAAATATCTTTCAGACAACATCATATTGGCGAGTTAACAGGTCGAAAGCAATTTCAGCCAATCGCTTGATAGCTGAATGCATCCATCGAATATGTCCCGTTACAAAACATGTCTCTACCCTATCAACATCACAACATCACTCTCTGCGTCTGAAAGTTTAATAAAGTGAACGTAAATAACTTAATGTATTGGGAGCCGAAGTATTGACCGTATCAGGAGCTTGCAATCTCGTTAGAAACGAGAAATGAAGGCTTTGATCCAGTGTATGACGGATTCCAAAGCCCAGCTAGGCCAATGTTTGTACTACAAAATGTCCATCCCTAAGAAGGCTTGGATTTTTCATGCGATATTAGCTCGGTAGGCAGATGCGTAGGTTTAGAAACTAAGAAGAATATAAGAAGACGAGCGAAGCTATTAATTTGGTTGCACACTGAGTGACATAGAATGAGAGTTCTTCGCTCCTAGTTTTCCATGGGAATGTAGCGGCCTGGTTACAGTATTACCCCGGTCTGGTAACAGTCGGGTGTTGGCCTCCTACTTTTGGTTAGGGGCCAAAAAGGCTTTTGTTAATAAAACCTCAATTTGTACCTCAGTTAAGATACCCTAGACGGACAACGCTCGGTTGGGTGATGAACTAAACTCAAGTCGTAATTCCCTGGTTCCCTAAATTCCCTGGTCTGGTTCAAATTGCCCCCCCCCCCCTCTCCCTCCCACTCCCTGTTGCCGATCCAGTCCATAACAGTACCCAATAAATTAATTACGTGTCTAGCACAGACATGGGCTGCGGCGATAAGCTTTTTAATCAGTAGTCGGCAATTGCATCACACGTGATGACTCTCAATGGGATGGAAAAAATTACACACTCAGGCTGGCTAACGTCACGCGAGTATTATTACTGTTGGCTTACCTTTGCACTTTACACAGCTAGGCCTTTATCAATTTTATGTTGTTGGGTTTTTTTTTTCTTTTCACTGTACGCACAGTACATGCCTTATGTGGGCGTTTGTGAGAATTCCTAACTGCAGACTTATCTATTAGTCAATTCAGTTTCTACCCCGCAAACATAAAGCTTTAAAAACCCTCAAATGAAGCTTCTACTTTAGAACACTAGAATTTGGCAGTTATCTGTGCAGGTAAGGAGACCAATGATATTTATTGAACACGGGCAGAGGAGAACGAGCAGACGATGGGATGGTTTAATGCTGCACTTAGGGATGGTTAATGTTTGGTTTAATACGTTTGGTGCCTTTGGGAATATTTTCATCAGCTATGTTTGGGTGCTTTGTAAATAAACCACACAGAATCCTATAAAATAAATACATGCTATTGTGACAAATAAAAAATAAGTAATAGATATCCTTGAGAAATAGGCGATTAACCGACGATAATTGCTTGTTTGCGAGAACGGGGCAGTCCAATGTTGAGGAGAAGGGGAAATCTCACGAGCACAAATCGCGAGTGAGTTTTGCCCAATTCCCGAGACATTGGACCGCCCCATTTCGAGACAGCAGTAAAAACCAGTGTGCGGCCATGCACAACAAAACATATGCGTGTCGTCATCGTGTGGTAGGGAATCGAACCAGGGTCTTACGATAACATTTTTTTCCTCTCAGCTACGTGCACGACACTATCTTAATCGCCTCAGTCTGTTCATATAAGCTTGTTTATTTATCTTCTTAATGCTATTTCATTTCTCTGGTTAACTAAACAAAGTTGGTCGAATGCCAGCCATGATCCATCTTGGGTAGTATTACTGTACGTGAGATAGAGGTAGGTTTTAGGGAAAGAAGTGGACATGGGGTTAGAAAAAAATTAAATTTGAGCAGTGACATATAGCTATCGAGTGTACAGGTACTACAGCTACACTGGGGCCTGTGGCCAAGGGATGACCACACCACTCGGTCTTTGTTTTCAAATTACTCATCACTGAAGAGGAATGAAACGGAAATGGATGTTCGTTTATTTACTTATTAACGAAAGTGCACAGCTTCGGCTAGGGTTTGTTTCGCCCGGGGTTTTGTTCCCGGTGGTCGTCCGGTGCCACGGAAGACGTTCATTAGGACAAAAGATTTTCCTTTTTTTCGATTCGTGGTTTCGTTTCGCCCGGGTTTTTGTTTTCCTGGTGTTTGCTCGATGTTGACCGGACATTCATTAAAACGTGTAATCTTTCTTCCTTATTTACTTCCCCTCCCACTTACCTCCTTGCTTGGGGGCGCGCCCCAATCCGGCTACCTACCCGTCCTATTTCCTTCGCTTCCTCTTTCCCCTTTCCTACGTGTAGAGAATAGAATAGAATTTTTTTACGTGAAAACATAAGGGAAAACTTCCCTACGCTCTTGCGAACCTATTTTACAGGGAAGATACCGTGACACATACAATATCAAAGTATAGCCTATGCGCAAATAGAAGAACCTACAATTGAGAAGAAACGGTCAAGTAGCAAGCTAAGAATTTGTGTTAATAAGAGACCAGAGTGAAATTAGCTATTTACTGAGATTGATAAAAAAAAAAACTTTTTTAAAGTATACGCAAATTTTTGGGATTTTTCATCTGCTTGATACTGAGAGGGAGGCAATTCCAATTTTTTTACAGGCGAGTAGGTGAGATTACGTTTTGCATGGTCAGTTCTACACTTGGGTAGAATGAACTTTTTACAATTACGGGTGTTGTAGTCATGACAATCATGGAAGGTTTTCACACGGATAAGTCTGTTGCAGCACGTCAGAGTTTCGCTGGTAGTGTAAACAAGGCTGTGCGCATAAAGACAAACATTGCATTGGTTAAGTTGCGCAACCTTAACAATTTCAAACTTCTTAAACAGAGGCAAAGACTATTCGTCGTATCAAAGACCGCGGTAGCGATCCTTATGTAAGCCTCAGCATGAACTTCCATGTTAAACGTCAAACTTTGAACTCCTGTAGTATCGCCCAGAATTGACATAGACCAACGAAATTCGGTATTTGGGGTCGTGTCGTAACTATTTCACCACATTACAAATTTTAATTACAACAATCAAACCGTTCGGCGTCCACAGTATAGCCATTTCTTGTTGTTGTTGTTGTTCTTCTTGTTGTTCATGTTGTTGTTGTTGTTGTTGGGACTCTTTGTCCTCACCTGGAGACCGAACCACTGAACCGATTTTCAAGTTCTATAGCTTAAAACGTAGGTCTGGACAAGGCCTATGGCCTTTCGCAGGCTATTTTAACGTAACTACAATATTCTTGACACGGAAAGCCAAATGGCCTAAAACTTTTGCTCCCGCCTAGAGATCGAACCAATGAACCGATTTTCAATTTGTGTAGCTTAAAATGTAGGTATTAACACCGACCAGGGCCTTTTGAACCCGATTTTGATGTGACTGCAGTATTCTCGTCGGCAGAGCAATTATTATTGCAGAGCACTGGGCAGAAATCATTAATGTTGCTGTTGGGACTCTTTGTCCTCACCTGGAGATCGAACCACAGAACCGATTTTCAAGTTCTATAGCTTAAAACTTAGGTATGGACAAGGCCTAGTGCCTTTTGCATGCTATTTTAATCTAACTACAATATTCTTGACACGGAAAGCCAAATGGGCTAAAACTTTTGCTCTCACCTAGAGATCGAATCAATGAACCAATTTTCAATTTGTACAGCTCAAAATGTAGGTATTAACACCGACCAGGTCCTTTGATGTTACGATTTTGATGTTACTGCAGTATTCGCATCGGCTGAGTATTATTGTAGAGCACTGGGCAGAAATCATTAAGTGGAGTAACAAATTTTTGCAGAAATTTTGCAGAAAACATAAATTTGGTACACAAGTCTTTCTTAACAGTAAAAATCGAACCAG